>JAQIXR010000795.1:0-19448 GCA_034700825.1 Quadroppia sp. Gr-Ori-00064 | reverse complement strand
TCTTATAACCTAAACCGTCAATAACGTAATGGCTTTGTCTGCACCGAGCGTTCCGTTATTAACGGGTCCGACTGTATGTGTATAATTCTGTTTACATAACATTATAAATCTGTTTTGTATTGTAATAAAACATTTTATTAAAGAATTGCTTTAAAAACGGTAACAACAAAATATAAAAACGCTTTCCTATTATGTGGTCGACATCATGAATAAGATATTGGGATCCCATTCGTCGGATTAATTTTAAAGTCTATCAAATGTTAAATCTGTTTATTGATGAGATTTTATTAATAGTTACATAAATAATTACAGCTTTTAAGTTAAGTTAAATATTCTACTACATACTCTAATTCTACATACTACATATTACATATTACTCTACTGTATATACTGAGCAATGTCATCCTAAAATATTAATAAAATAAATTTAAAATATTATATAAAAGAATTCTATTTAAATTATATAAATAACTATAGTTTCCGTTATGAGATCAAATGATTATAAAATAAACTGTAAATAAGAATATAAAAATTATATTATATAAACTCATTAATGTTTGTTTTTAATAATTGGAATTTTTGTTTAACATAAATAATCCAGATTTTTTACTTAACATAACTACAATAAAAAGTAGTAATTTTTATTGTAGGAATAATAACAATAATTATAAAAATATATTTTATTAAATGATAGCAATCGTAATAAATCAAAAGTAATCTATATTTTATAAAATCATTTTTAAATCAAAAATTTAACATTTGTTTTATATTTAAAAATTCAAATAAAACTTTTCTCTTGAGGCCGGCTATCAAAAAGTACGCACTTGTTATGAGGAACACAAACTCAAAGAACGACTGTTTGGTGTATTTGAAAAATTCTTTGTTTATAACGAATATTATTTACGAATAAAACTAATTATCATTTGACTTATATTTTATAATTCACTTCATATCGCGTACAGAATATCGATTTTTTTTGCCTTACTTTACATTTCAAACTTTTCTTAATTTTTAACAGAATTTTCTCTACATTATTACAACTGTATTAATGTATAAAATATTTATTACAATAATATATATTAAAATCAGAGACCATCGTTTGGGATCATTCATAACTTTCCTTTGACTATGAATTTTAAAATTAATTTCGAATACAATTCAAAATTTGCAAAAAAAAAATTTTCCCCTGAAATAATTGCCCCTTAGATGAGTCTTTTGAATAGAATTTGAAAGTTTTGTTGCGAATATCATTTGTAAATACTGTAAACGTTTTTCACTTTGCTATTGTATTTGTTTAAAAAATGTTTGATTTTTGTACACAATTTGAAGTGAATATAAATTACGAATTGTAATAAAGTTTTTAAACCTTACAAAATATGCACTTGGTAATATTTGGTAGTACTACTGGAAGGAAATTCTTCAACAAAAATTAACTTTTAATTAAGATTTCATAATTAAGATAATATTAAAATATTAATTCAATTTTTCTAAACTATAGTACATCTAAAGTAAAAAATATATACAAAAATCAAACAATTTCTAAAAAATACGTTTTATTTGACATCAATTGAATTCATTAAATATGAAAATATTTTACTTAAACCTAATTTTAATTCTAATTAATTTTGAAATTAAATTAAGAAATATATTAATCAATAATACCTGGACTACTAATAGCCCAAATGTAAATAGACTTACTGTTACAACAACTGTAAATATGTTTTTAAATGATGATATTATTGTATGAATTTAGATTAAAGTACACGTTTGGGATCGTAACTTAGTTTTTTTTAAATATTTATATGTTTACATTTCAAACTTTTCTTAATTTTTAACAGGATTTTCTCTAAATTATTACAACTGTAATAATGTATAAAAATTTTATTACAATAATATATATTAAAATCAGTGAACATCATTTGGGATCATAGATAACTATCTTTTGTCTATGAATTTTAAATTTTATTTTGATTACAATTAAACAAATAAAAAATTTTCCCCTCAAATAATCGCCCCTTAGAATAGGTTTTTGAAAAGAATTTGAAAGTTTTGTTGCGATATATCATTTGTAAATACAGTAAACGTTATTCACTTTGCTATTGTATTTGTCTTGAAGTTCTTTGAGATTAAAATTTATATTTGTTTTTTAAAAACAATCATTCATTTCAAGAATTAACATTAGCTACAGTTTGAACTCAAATCTGTAGAACAATTTTTTATGAACCCTTAAAAACTGTAACTAAAAATAAAATATCATATCATTATAACTCAGTCATGTTTTTTTTGTATTTCTTGGAGAGTAATTGTCATTCGCTCTATAAATTATGTTATTAAAATTTTTATATAAATATTTACATCAATTTTCTAGTTCTAACATTTACCTAGATCACATCAAATATAAACATGCAAAATATAGATTGGTTTATATTAAATATTAATGAGAATTAGAAAAAAAGTCGTAATATTATTATTTAAATATCACCTTGATTAATAAATGTATTAATGCCGATTATACAGTATATTAAAGCTAAAATATTTGTAGCTCCTTTGTACTTAAATTATAAGAACAATTTTTCATGAATGCTTAAATAACATTAAATAAAAACAATTGTATGAAAAGCATTAAACAATTTCAACAAAATATATTAATTTTTAGAAAGAGATCAAATGGACTGTTTATCATCTTGGATAATAAAATAAATCATGTATTCACAAATTTAATAATATTTTTCATAAAAAATACTAATTATAACAAATTTCTAAATATGAGTATAATTATATTTACTTAAAAATATGTTTTCTAATGACATAAAACTTTTTATTTAGCAATTGCTTTAAAAACTGTAACAAAAAACATTAAAACGTTTTCATATTATTTGTTCAAAATCATCAGTAATTTTTGGCTTAAATACAGTTAGATTTTTAACTTAAAAACTGAAATCCAAACATTTTTATGATTCATTCAATATAACAACAAAAAAAGAATTATTCAATTCTTGGTTACATTTGGAACAAAATTCATAATATGCATAAATTCCAATATTAATAAATAGAATATTCTGTGTTAATATTGTGTTATTATTATAGTAAAATGTTTTAATAATAACTGCAATAAAATTATAAAATGAAATCATATAAATAATGGAATACTGTATATACTTTATGTTCATTGAAAGTATTTTTAAATTAAAATTTTTAAATAAATAAAAACAATAATTATATTAACATTTTTTAAAAATTAAATCGAATTTTATTTCACTTGTGAATCAAATTTTTGTGTGAAGTTTGAAAAAAAAAACTGTAATAAAAAACATAAAATTAATATCATATAAACTTCGAAATGTATTCTTTTATTAGTGGAAACTACGGGAATCAATTAACATTTTTAATTTATTTCTCCTGGTCACTATTTTTTGTGTTCAACAAACTTTTTTTTACAAATAAAAATTATTATTTTTAAAGATTAGTTAACAATAATTATAATAAACATTATTTTAATAAATCAAGCCTTAATGCACACCTTTGGGATAGAGACTTACCTTTCTTGAAATTGATTATAAATCTCTTTATATTTAGAAAAACAAATAAAACTTTTCACTTGAGGCCGGCTATCAAAAAGTACGTACTGGTTATGACGAACACGAACTCAAAGAACGACTGTTTGGTGTATTTGAAAAAATTCAAACAATAAAAACCAATGAAATGAGCGTTGAGTTTAGCGATGAATTCGTCTATTTTTAGCGCTGTTTTCAAATGGAAATCCATTTTAAAAGCGATTTTGTATAACATTTTCAACACTGTCTGACTCTCGGTTGTGATAGTCGTGGCCACATATATGCCCGCATACGAGGCACTGGCAGTTACCATGCATATAGCATAGGCGAACACACGCTTGCCAATGAACTCGCGCACATCCCAGGCCTGGTCGATGAAGACGGCGCTCACTAATGGGCCCAATATGTAAATGAAGAATATTTTAAAGCGAATGTATTTATTGAATTGAGTCGTGATTGCAGTCATTGTGTTGTGTCTTATGATTGCATTCATTACCGCAAAGCCATTCCTAGCACTTATAGCAGCCTTTAGTTGAGCGGTTATCTGACGGAAACTGTAGTACAGGTATAGTATCGGTAGACACATGTGTGTAATCGACGTGAGCAGAATGTGTCCGTTCCTCCATAGAAAGTAATTGCCCCAGGTTGCGTTGAGTGACAGTGCGATTAGGCTGTGCTCGAGTCGCGTGTCATAGTATGCCTGTATAACTGCGACCCACATCCAGCCGTTGAGGAATAGCACAGTCTGTTTTAGCATCATTTTCATTCCTGTGGTGACCAAGGTGGCGTACAGGCAAAAGTGTCGCCGATTCACCGGGCTCAGCCTGTATATGTAGGTGCCTGTGGTGCTCAACGAGTCGAATAGATCCAGTGTCGGGAATTGATTCGTCACAGCGAGATAACTGTGCAACAGAAGCTCCAGGCTGCCAATGGCGCCCATGATCAATATGAACCCTGGCCACACCGGCATCTTTAGCATCTTATACGAAAACTCTCCGATGGCCACCAAAAGCCAGTCCGGGTTATAGATGAATATTATTCCGCATTTAATTGTATACAACAATAAAACAGTGTAATTGAGCCAGAATTTCATCAAACGTCCGGTGCTTGTCGTCCGCTTGTGGGAATAGTCGCCAAACGAGCTCAGGTATACAAGATAATGGCCACAGTATTGACGTTCAAAGTTGTCGATAGCGGAGAAATTGGTGGATATTCTGTTTATATAAGTCATAATTCTGGAAGTGATCATGGTCAAATAAACAGAATATTTTTAGACACAAATATTCTTTTAAACAAATATTCTTAGAATATTCTGGGACACGACTATTCTTGGACAGAAAAATATACACAATAAATGCGAAATATTTTTTTGGTTTTATTTCTTGTTTTTAATGACAAAAAAATCATTAATTTTTAGCATTAGTTTCGAAATCATTGCAATTATTTTCAGTCAAATAATGACTTTATTATTCTCTAATGTACTGTAATTCTTGGAGAACACAATTATGTCGAATATCTATTAAAGCGCTTTCATTGAAAATTGCATTCAAATGTGTGAATAGATATAATTAAATTATTTTATTTCGATTTATTTCTTACATTACGTCAAGAATTAAATAAATATTTAGAGATGTTTTCATTTAATGTCTTTTAGTATTCATATAACAATGAAATTTAGAAAATGATTTTTTTGGTCAATCAATGTAATATGAGTTAAAATATTGAAATTGATATCACAATAAAATAAATATAGTTTCAGATTTAAAGGTATTTTTTAATGTTAAAAAAACTGTAATTATAAACATAAAAATGTAAAAATATAATGTGTAATGTTTTCTTGTTTTCATTCGGGGTTATAATTGTGATTCTATTTTTTATGTAAATAATGATTCATTCAATGAAAATCTGTATAAAAAGCCTAGTTTATTTAATAGTATAATTTATTTAAGTTTTAAAATAATTATTTTTTTTTGAAAAAATAATACAAATTAATAGAATTCAGAAATCTATTAAAAAAAGCTGTAATTAAATATTATAATCAAAATAATATATAGAAAGAAATTTTTTGTTGTAATAAATGGTTACTAATTCTATAGAAATATTCTGGAAGAATTGATTGCTTTTTTGAGTTTAAACTTTTTATTTGCCCTTTGAAAAATCATATGCAGAAAAAACTTTAGCTACATTTTGCAATCAAATATGTAGAACAATTTTTTTTATACAGTATATCAGAAATATTGTTTATCAAATGTTTACTCAATATAAGAAAATATCAATTATTTATTGAAAATAATATAATATTAAAATAATAACAGTTAACAAATGCTATGATTTTGTTGTATCCGTTGATTTTGTTTCCCTTTGTCTCTTTATTTCCAGAATTAAATTTAGTTACAGTTTGTGCTTAAATCTGTAGAACAATTTTTTTGTAACCTTTAAAAACTGTAATAAAAAACATAAAATTAATATCATATTAACTGTGAAATCTATTCTTATATTATTTGGAATTACGGAAATTGTATGATATTTTTAATTTATATAATCCAGCTGGGCACAATAATTATAACGCACAATATTTTCCTTCAATAATATTCAACACAATTTGAATTCTTGTTTAAAAAACAGCTAAAAAACTGTAATTTAAATATTCTGTTTGTAAAGCATTAAAAACATTAATGAAATTCAATTTGTGGCGTTTTTCAAAATAGATGATGATTGATCAAGTTCATTAATATAGAAAAGAATAAAATAGTTTAATATAATAAATGTTTTTTCTTCAACAATTGAAAATATAATTTAAAATAAAACTTTTCACTTGAGACCGGCGATCAAAAAGTATGTACTGGTTATGACGAACACGAACTCAAAGAACGACTGTTTGGTGTATTTGAAAAAATTCAAACAATAAAAACAAATGAAATGAGCGTTGAGTTTAGCGATGAATTCGTCTATTTTTAGTGCTGTTTTCAAATGGAAATTCATTTTGAAAGCGATTTTTTTAAATGCGATACTGAAACCGATGTCTTGTATTGAACTTATTTTGCATATAAATAAATGTTTATATAAAAAATTTACATCATTTTCCTATCTCAATTATTTACCTAGATCATATCAATAATATTATCCTTTATTGTCGAAATCATTCATTCGTTGTATTATTCTGTTATATTTGAAAGTAATTTTGTTTTATATTGTTATGCCCCATAACCTTAATCACCCCTTAATTACCACTTAATTAACCCCTTAATTGTTATCATAATTATGTACCGAATATCCACTGTATTCTATTGTTCATTAACTGTGTTCTCCTGTACTTTGCACACTATACGCACCCTATTCCTAGAATTGTTTACTCCTCTCTAAAGCACTACCTCTACACACATACATATCTACTCTCACAACACGTGTCCCTTCAGTTGGCACCTGACTGGCAAAGAGAGCACTTGTCTCTCAACACATACTTTTCATACGTTATCTCATTAACTGTACGCCAACTCCACATTTGTCCACTCAATTGTGTCCTTTAATACAGTTCTCAATAAAGTACTTGTGTTTAAACCCGTGTCCAGTCATTCCCGAAATAGTTACGATCGACCGGATCGTAACAATATAAATTTATTTTTACATTAATAAATATAAAATAAATATTAATTACTGTAATTATAATCAAAAAAATTGTTTAAACATTAATTATAATATTATACCTCTTTGACTGTCAACGAATTTTTCGTAAATATCTTTTCTTGAATAATATTAATTAAGAATAATTATAATATTACAGTCTTTGTATTAAGAATATAATTTTACACTCACAAATGTCGTACGAAAATACAGTATATTAATTGCAAAACATTTACTTAAATGTAGAGTATTTTATACAATTTACTACAACGAATAACAACAATTACAGTTTGTAATAAAATCTATTTTTTTTTAAATTTAAACAATAGTAATATAAATCAAAAAATTAATATCGTTTTAAACTGATTATTGTTTAATGTTATGCTTTGGAGCTAGTGATAACAAAAATTTTATTCCAATAAATAAAATAATAATTTATTGTATGGTTAATAAGGTGAACTAGAACAATTTTTATTTAATGATTATAATTTATTCAAATAAAATGCATACAATATTCTCTTCAATCGAGTGCAACACAATTGGAGATACTATTCAAAAGAACTGTAATTTAAATAATTTGCATGAAAATCATTCAACAATTTAAACAAAATATATAAATTTGGATGAAATATTGGAAAAAATGTTTATCATCTTGGTTAAAATATAATATTACTAAAAAATATCATGTATTTAAATATTTATTAATATTTTTTCAAAAAAAATAATATACCAATTATGACAAATAACTAAATATGTGTATAATTCTATTTAAATACAAATATTTTTGTATTGCAAAACATTTTATTAAACAATTGTATTAAAAATTGTAACAAAAAACATAAATATGTATTCATATTAACTGTTTGAAAATATCAATTAGACTTGGAATCTCAGAATCACAGAATAATCTATTGGAACAATAAAGGGAAAAACAATTAATCAACTTTTGGTTAGATTTTCTTCAAATCAAAAAATTCTTCACAAATGAAATTAAATAAATAGAAATTACAAAGAAATTTACTAAGAATCTATGCTTTGTATTCGACAATTGGGTTTACAAATGAATTGTTAACAAAAAAACATTTAAAATATTGAATAATTTATTTGACAATAAATAATGTAATAAAGCTTTTAAGTTATTAGAAAAATATTCTAAAATTGTAACAAAAAACATAAATGTGTTTTAATTTTAAGTAAACGATGTCATCAAAAACAGTTGGCGCTATAGTGTATGGCCTGGGCGAAGACGGGTTGACAGTTTGTACTTATGTCTATAGAATTTTATTTGTACCCTTAAAAAACTAAAATAAAAGATTTAAAATTAAATCACCCTATCTTTCACTCTTTAAGAGTGTCTGTACATTGAAATTATATCCGTTTTCTGCTTTTAATATAATTTTTATTCAAAATAAAATTATAAAAAAAATTCAGAAAACATATTCATTGAGTAATTTGCAATACTCGACATCACACGACAAACTGTAACAAAAAGCTTGAAGACGTTTTTATATGAAGTGGTCTTTGTCATCAATAATCAATGGACGGCAGAGATACAATGAACTAAACACTGCATTCAAACCAAATTTTAATGCAACCTTGGTTATAATTATTTTACCACTCATTTCAATCATTTTTTTAATCAACTCTTTTCAAAAATACTGTAATTATAAAAATATTCTTAGACACAGATATTCTTAGACAGAATATACACAATAAATGCGAAATATTTTTTTTTAATTATTTTTAATGACGAAAGAAATAATTAATTTTTAGCATTAGTTTCGAAATCATTGCAATTATTTTCAGTCAAATAATGACTTTATTTTTCTCTATTGTATTGTAATTTTTGTAGAACACAATTATGTTAAATATCTATAAAAACGCTTTCATTGAAAATTGCATTTAAATGCGTGAATAGATATAATTAAAGTATTTTTTTTTGAATAATATTTCGATTTATTTCTTAAATTATGTCAAGAATTAAATAAATATTTAGAGATGTTTTCATTTGATGTCTTTTAGTATTCATATAACAATGATATGACAGGAAATTAATTTTTTGGTCAATCAATGAAATATGAGTTTAAAAAACTGTAATTATTTAAAAAATAAAAGTTTATTCATATAAATGTGTAATAATTTTTTATATTCACTGGTGTTTGGAAATGAAAATCTATTTTTATGTAAATCATTGTTTAAAGAATAATAATAACAATAATTATAAAAATATGTTTAATCAAAAGTAATGTAATAAAATATTTTTTTAAATAATTGTTTTAAAAACAGTAACAAAAAAGCATAATAACATTTTAATATAAAGAGGTCGATATCATCAATAATTTGTGGATAATCAATAAAAGTCTTAAACTGTAATCAAAACAATTTTTATAATTTATTCCATAAAAATAAATTATTTTGTTCTTGCTCTTACTTTCAGCATTCTTTAATTAACTCACTTCAAAAATAATAATTATAAACACTTCACAAACTCAATGAAAATTTGTAAAAAAAAGACTTGGTTATTTTATTGTTAATATAAATTATTTGAGTTTAAACATAAATATATATATTTTTTGTAACAATTCTGTAATGAAATAGAATTCAGAACTTTTTTTAATCAAAAAACTGTTAGTAAAAAAAATAATCAAAATTATATATAGAGTGATATATTTTGTTATGTTAATGGCGTGGACGAAAAACTAAGAGAATTGAATCAAATGATGATTTTTTAAATTAAAAGTTTTATTTGCCTTTTAAAAGGAATCATTCATTTAAAGAATTAACTTTAGCTAGAGTTTGCACTCAAATCTATAGAATAATTTTTTATAAACCCTTAAACAACTGTAACTAAAAATAAAATTTCATATCATATAAACTCTGTAATGATTTTTGTATTGTTTGGAGAATTTTTTACTCGTTATTCGTTTTACAATTCATACAAATAACTAAATAAATATTTTAATTATTTTATTTTTAATTTTTAAATAAAAATTTTCATCAAATTTCTAGTTCTACCATTTACCTAGATCACATCAATCATCTTTGTATAAGGATATTCAAAACCATGCGACTTAATTTTGGCGAAGACTGTATTTGTATTGTAAAACATTTTATTAAACGATTGCATTAAAAACTGTAACAAAAAACATAAATATGTATTCATATTAAGTGTTCGAAATAATCAAATAAACAGGCAAGTGCAGACTGTATTTGGGGGACAGATTATAGGACGTAGAATATGGATAAACCATAGCACAGCAGAGTGAACATTGCACAGCATCTCCTCTCTCAACTATATAGCACACACATCAATGCTGTTTTCACTGTGGCTGAAATCCTGGCTGAAAGCTCATGGCTGTCAAATAAACTTGGATTCCAAACTCATTCTATAATTTATTGGAACAATAAAAGGAAAAACAATTAATCAACTTTTGGTTAGATTTTCTTCAAATCCGAAATTCTTCACAAATGAAATGAAAATATGAAATTAAATAAATAGAATTAACGAATTAAATGTACTAAGAATCTATTCTTTGTATTCGACAATTGGGTTTACAAATGAATTGTTAACAAAAAAAAAAACATTTAAAATATTGAATAATTTATTTGAAAATAAATAATGTAATAAAGCTTTTATTATTCAATGATTTTAAGATTGTAACAAAAAACATAAATGTGTTTTCATTTTAAGTGAACGATGTCATCAAAAAAATTGTTGACGCTATAGTATATGGCCTGGGCGGGGACGGGTTGAGGGTTTCCCGAATTAACATTAGTTACAGTCTGTACTTAAGTCTAAAGAATTTTTTTGTACCCTTAAAAACTAACCTAAACAGCTACAAGTGCCAGATTTCCACCACACAGGATGTACCCCCATATAAGTGGCTGTGCACGACCGATGCGCGACGTTGACTGTCCCCATACTCCCTGAGACCAGTGTCTAGATGTTGGTTCAAGATGTAGAATTGGTGGCCGTAAGACATACTGTCCCGGTGTTTGTGGCACTGTTTGTGATAGGATCTATAATAAATAATTACTGTATTTGTATCTAAGAAAAAATTACTTCTAATGATTTCGATAATAAATTTTTTTTAGTTACGAATACTATTTGCGTAGTCAATGTACTGTATATACAGTATTAATAGCTATGATACTTATATTCTCGTAATTAAATAATTAATTGAAAATATTCCTTAAATTTCAATCAAATTCATTATTATCATAAAAACTAATTCCATTCAATGACTGGTAATATTTGTTAATGAAAAACACATTCAATGTATTCATAAACATAAATCTTTTCGAGACTCTTAATAAAAAAAATTGTTTTAAATACTGTAACAAAAAGCTTTAAAACGTTTTCAAATGAAGTGGTCGATTTTATCAAATTTATATGGAAGACAGAAATTCAACTAAATACTGTACATCAGACGTGAGCAGACTGTATTTTGGGGGCAGATTATAGGACGTAGAATATGGATAAACCATAGCACAGCATTTACTCTCTCAACTATATAGCACACACATCAATGCTGTTAATGCTTTGGCTGAATTTTGGCTGAAATTTGGATGAATATCCAGCTATGCTGTACATCACTGTAATCAAATCAAATTTTAATGCAACCTTGTTTATAATTATTACACCACTTATTTCAATCATTTTTTAATCAACTCTCATCAAAACTTTTGAATCAAAAGTACATGTAATTATAATCACTTCACAAACTCAATGACATTCTGTAAAAAGAGATTATTATTTGTTAATAGAATTTATGAATATAATCATTGAATATATTTGTTCATTAACTTCTGAATCAGTTTAAATGTAATTATTTTTATAAAATTTATTGTTTTATTTATAATTAATACAATTTATTTCAGTTTATAAATAATTATTTATTTAAAAATAACATTATTTGATAGAATTCAGGAATCAATGAAAGAAACTGTAATTAAAATTTTAATCAAAATAATATATAGAGTAAAATGTTTTGTGATATTTAATGAGAAGAAGATTAAAGAATTAAATATTTTTTATTTGCATTTTTAAAAATAAATAATTCATTTAACTTTGGCTACAGTTTGTACTCAAATATTAAGAACAATTATTTTATGAACCCTTAAAAACTGTAAATAAAAATAAAATATTATATAATATAAACTCTATAATGTTTTTTTTGTACTAATTGGTCTAATTAAATAAAAAATTATTTTAAAAATAAATACGATTCGCAGCCTCTCCAATTAGTAGTTGGAGAGAAGTAAAAAATCGTATTTATTTTTAAAATAATTTTTTATATAAAATATTTACATCAATTTCCTAAGTCAAACATTTACCTAGATCATATCAATAATTTTTTAATAAGATTATTAAGTTTTATCGGAGAAATAATTCTACTAAAATTCATTTTACTAAAATAAATCATATATTTATAAATTTGTTAATATTTTTCGAGAAAAATAATAAAATAATATTTATGACAAATATCTAAATGTGTGTATAATTCTATTTACATAATCTGTTTTGTAATGCAATTAAACCTTTTATTAAACAATTGCTTTAAAAACGGTAATAAAAAACATAAATATAATTTCATATTAAGTGTTAGATATCAGCCATAATCCTTCGGTCACAAGACTTGAGATGTCATATATCAATGAACCTATTGTTTAAAAAATTTCAATCAAAACAATTTTTATGATTCATTCAATAAAATAAAATAATCCACTCTTGGTTATTTATATATTTATAATAAGCTCTCTTAAAAAACGTTAAAGTTAATTTAAATATTCTATATTATAATGATCAATGTCATCCTAAAACATTAATAAAATACATTTGAAATATTATATAAAAGATTTCTATTCATTCAAAAAATAACTATAGTTTACGTTTTGAGATCAAATGATTTAAAAAAACTGTAATTAACAACATAAAAATTATTTTATATAAACTCAGTAATGTTTTTTATATTATTTGGAATTTTTGTTTCTTCAGATTTTTTCAATACTAGAGTACATCTAAATTAAAAAATATACCCAAAAATCACACAATTACTATTAATACAAAAAATTCCTTCAAAGGAACATGCTCATTTTCGACAAAAACCATGTAAGTCTATATGTAGAAAGATTGTAATTTTCTCAAATGCATTGTAATTCTTGGAGAACAGAATTATCTCGAATTTCTATAAAGCGAAGGCATTGAAAATTGCATTAAAATGCGTGAATACATAATATTAATGTATTTTTTTGTATTTCGATTTATTTCTTTCATTACGTCAAAAATAAAATAAATATTTAGAGATGTTTTCATTTGATGTCTTTTAGTATTCATTTAACAATGAAATACAGAAAATGATATTTTTGGTCAATTATTGAAATAAGAGTTAAAATATTTAAATTAATATCACAATAAAATAACTATATATTTTCTGATTAAAAAGATTTTTTTTCTAAGGTTTAAAAAAAACTGTAAATATTAAAAACATTAAAATATAAACATATAATGTGTATTGTTTTCTTATATGCATTGGTTGCTGGAAATGTACTAGGAGGATTGAAAAGTCTTAGTCCTGACCATGTTCAAATAATCTGACAATTTTTATTTTACAATTTTTTTGTAATATAACATTCCTAAGGACTATAAAAAAAATTTCAATAGTTTTGCTCTTTTTGTTAATATTTTGTGACAAATTTAATCCAAGACATGAATGAAAAAACTTAGAATTTTATTCCCGAGATATTCTTGAAAAATATGGTATTGTTTCAAGAAGAATATGACTGCCAAAGACACCACCGATGAGATCAAAATCGTTTTGGAAGAGAAGACAACATCCAATTCATGTTGTAAAAAATGATTGCGAGACTTTGAGTGTGGCCGGACATCATTTTATGACCACCCTTTTCGGGTCGACCATTGAAGTGACCACTGATGAAAACATGTCTGCCATATGGGAACTACTCAATGAAGACACACTAATAACAGTGTGTCAAATGGCAGACATATTGACCATTTCGGGAGAGCGAAGTCATAAGATTTTGCTTAATTATCTTAAGGCCAGGACATCATTGTGTCCAAAAAGTACCGAATATTCATTGCCTTTTACTGTGAATAGCATTATGTCTATGGAAAATGGCATCTTTTTTCGGCGGGTCGAAAAAATATTAACAAAAAGAGCAAAACTTTTGAAATTTTTTTTATAGTTCTAAGGAATGTTATATTACAAAAAAATTGTAAAATAAAAATTGTCAGATTATTTGAACATGGTCAGGACTAAGACTTTTCAATCCTCCTAGTACGTCATTTTTATGTAAAAAATTGTTGATATAAAATAATAAGAATTGTTTAAAGAAGAACAATAATTATGAAAATTTAATTTATTAAATGATTTCAATAGAGACTTATCATTCACTCCATGCTTAATAATAATGATAATAATTACAGAAATAAAACGATTTAATGACATTAATGTTAAAATTAATAATATATTAACAGTTTGTCTTAAGAACACATTTAGAATGTTTTGTTTGACAAAAAATTATTTATAAAAAAATTTTTTTATACAATTCCTATAAAACTGTAAAAACCACATAATAACGATTTCAATAAAGAAGTCGATAAAAAGAGAAAATTATTACTTTTGAAATCAGAATTCAATTAAAAAAAACTGTATTTAATAATTATAATCAAAATAATATAGAGTAAAATATTTTCTTATTTAAACGATTTGAATTTAGACTTGGAACTAAAATACTGTAATTAAAACAAATTTTATGATTCATTCATTGAAAATAAAATAACTAAATATAATAACAGTTTACAAATGCAATGAATTTTTTTGTATTCGTTTACTTTGTTTCACTAAACATTTAAAACATTCTATTTAAAACATTTCGCGAATTAACTTTAGCTACAGTTTGTACTTAAATCTGTAGAACAATTTTTATGTATCCTTAAAAAACTGTAATAAAAAGCATAAAATTAATATCATATTAACTCTGAAATGTATTCTTTTATTTATGGAAAATTTGGCAACTGCATGATATTTTTAATATAAATAATCCAGCTGGGCACTAATTTTGTGTCCGCCTAACTTATTGTTTACAAATAAAAAATAATTTTATAGAATCAAAACACTAATTATAATACAATTATAGATAGCCATAAATGATGTTTCAATTTCGATGTCAATTACGAATAAATTAAAAAACACTTTAATTATAAATACAAAAATGAATTTATAATGTATTCGAAAAATAATTGTAATTCTCAATTAATTCAGTTTTAATTTATGTTTAACGAACTGTAAATGTTATAGTCATTGCATTCGTCATTGGTATTGAAGTGACTTTTTGTTTGACTTCATGATTATAAGAGATATTTTTTATGTTTAATATAATTCTATAACAATGGACTTCTTTGTGTTGACTACGTGGCCATTTCTGCACCTGATTTTCGCCGTTTCCATCTATTTGTATTACATTATCTTAATTAAGATTTTATATTTTTAAAGAATTATCATTAAATTCTATGTTATTTTTACAGATATTTTAAGCAAAAGCAAAACTATTTGTCAAAACTCGGTATTAAAGGTCCCAAACCTGTCCTTGTTTTCGGAACACCATCTCATGAGAGATATGGACAGAAACAGAGCTTTATTAAAAAATATGGCAAAATATATGGGTTTTATTGAAATATTATCCACATATACAATATTAACTACCAAGGTTAAATGTTATGTGATTAAGAATTATTGATGCAGGGTAAATCATGGAAGTACACCTGTTCTGACAGTGGCGGATCCCGAGATCGCTAAAGATATTATGGTTAAGAATTTTGACATTTTTATGAACAAAGGAGAAAAGCGTTTGAGTTCTGTTAGGAATAGGAATTTGTCGCTCATTGTGGCCAACGAATGGAAGCCATTGCGAACAATTATGAGCCAGATCTTTGTGGCGAGAAATCTTCGCTTAATGTATCCAAATATGATTCATTCCGTACACCAATTCACTGACGCTTTACAAGGGTTTGCAAGTAGTGGAACTGAGTTAGAAATAAGGGTATGTTTTTGTGGATTTAAATGAGCCGTGAATATATTATATTCTGTTCTCCCATCTCTATGTACGCTTTACGTTTTACGCTTTATATTTTTTACGCTTTTATATTCCAAACAGCAAATTATACAACGCTTTGCTATCGATATCACAGCCAATAGTATTGTGAATATGAATAACAATTCACACATCAATGACAGCGATAGACATTTTGCAGAAATATTTGATGAGATTTTTATGCAAACGAATAAATTCTATGAGTTGGCCAAGATGCATATTTCGATGAAGTACATGAGCCCACTAATGCATATCGGTATAGAAAGCGTAGATAAAATGAATTGCATTTTAAACGTATGTAAAGAACTGATTAATGAACGCAGAGATTGTGTTTACAATGAGGACAAGGAGTTTGATTATGTGAAGCACATGATTAAAATCCGTAACAATTTGGTGTCTAAGGAGCACCGGGGTCAAAGTGAGCAAGGTAAAAATAACGTTACAAATAATGATGAGTTCATTTTTTATGCTATAATTTATGCAAACATTTGTGAAATACTGTAAATATATTTATTTATATATTTTCTCAAATATAACTTCAGTGCAAATGTCTGAACTGAATCTGAATATCACTGACGACGACATTGCCATCAATTTTTGGGTACTTTTGATGGGCTCTAATATTATGATAACGCACTCAATGGCGGCAATTGTCTACGAGTTGACCATAAATGAAGACAAACAGCAATTATTGTACGAAGTGTTGAACGAATTCTATGAAACACACGACGATATGGATATACAGTCGCTAATAGCCGTTCCCTATCTGAATGCCGTGGTCTTCGAGGCCTTACGACTCTATGGCACCAGTTATGCCGTGGAAAGGGTGGCCGCACGTGAATACCCACTGTCCGACACCGGCATTGTTCTACGCAAAGGACAAGTCATACAAATAGCATTGTATGCTATGCTTCACTGCGAGGATAACTTTCCCAATGCCTGTGCTTTCGTGCCGGAACGACATCTCACGGGCGATAACAATGGTTTCATTGCCGACTACCAGCCCTTCGGTGTCGGGCCCCGCAATTGTCCGGCAATGCATTTCGCTTTAGTGGCGCTCAAGTTATGTACGGCTCAACTGATTATGAGATACCGACTCTATCGCACCTTCGGCACAGATGTGCCGATGATGCGCACGGAACACGTGGCCCGATCTGTGCCCCTGCGAGTGATTGTTGGCGTCGTTGATAGAGATGGACATAAATGAGGTTTCAATTTCGATGCCAATTATATTAGCGATAATGACATCGAAAGTCGAGAACAATTAAAGTCTATTCTGTTTAAAGTATTCCGTGTTTAGTATTAGAAAATATTAGAAAAAACTGTAATAAAAATTATAATCAAGCAAAATATATAGAGTAAAATGTTATGTAACATTTATTGGAAAGAAGGTAACTATGTTTATGTTTTAAAATAATTATTTATTTAAAAAAAATAATTTAATAGAATTAAAGAATCAATGAAAAAACTGTAATTAAAAAATATAATCAAAATAATATATAGAGTACAATGTTTTGCAAAACTAAATGGAAAGAATTTGAAGAGGATTTTGTAATAAAAATTTATATTTGCCTTTTAAGTAAAAAGAAACATTAATTTCAAATTAATTTAATTTGTAGGAAGTGATCAAATGAAATGTCTCGAGGTTCTTGGATACTAAAATAAATCATGTATTTATAAATTTAATAATATTTTTTCAAAAAAATAATAATAATGACAAATATCTAAATGTGTGTATAATTCTATTTATATACAAATCTGTTGTCAAAATCTAATGTCATAAAACTTTTTATTAAACAATTACTTTAAAAACTGTAACAAAAAAAACATTAAAACGTTTTCACATTAATTGATCAAAATCATCAATTAATTTTGAAATGGCAACAAGTGATAGAAAATAACGAAATTTATATTTTAACTTTCGTTTCACTGTCACCTGATTTTCATTTTTATCTTTCACTGTCGTTTCATTTTCACGATTTTTACTGATTTTGACTGTAATGAAATTCAGTTTACGTTCTCTAATGCTTACCGCTTCAATTTTCAACTTAAAAACTGTAACATAAAACATTAAAACGTTTTTATATTAATTGTTCAAAATCATCAACAATATTTGGGGTGTTCACTGATACAAGTTTTAAAAACTGTAATCAAAACAATTTTTATGATTTGATAAAACATTTGATAACATTCAACACAAAGAAAATAATTATTCTATTCTTGGTTGAATTTGGAATGAAATTCAAAATATGTTTAATAAATAGAATATTCTGTGTTATTATTGTGTTATTATTATACTAAAATTTTTAATAAAAACTGTAATAAAATTATATACACTGTATTGAAATCATATAAACAATAAAAAATAATCTAATTCTCGGCAATAGACTCGAATTCGCGTTATTATATTTAAACTTATGTTTATTTAGTGAATATAATATCAATAAATATAATAACAATTTACAAATGCAATGAATTTTTAATATCCGCTAATTTGTTTCACTAATCGTTTCAGTTATTTTATTAAAAAATTTGTCGACTTAACATTTGTTACAGCTTTACTTAAATCTGCAAAACAATTTTTTGTACCATTTGAAAAAACTGTAATAAAAAACATAAATTTAATATCATATAAACTGCGAAATGTATTCTTTTATAATTGGAGTTATCGGTAATTGAATAACATTTTTAATCTAAATAATGTTGCTAGGCACTATTTTTATGTTCACCTAACTTTTGTTTTCAAATAAAAATAGTTAGTTTTAAAGATTAGTTAACAATAATTATAATAAACAATGTTAATTTGCATTAGAGTCCGGAACGGGGCCCCGTAATTTACGGGATTCCCTGTTCCCTCCCGGGAACGGGAGGGAATGGGAGTCAATTTTGAAAACTTTAACGGGAACGGGAGGGAACGGGAATGAAATCACAAGTTACGGGAGGGAACGGGAATCCCGAAAGTGATGCACTCATTCCCGTAATATTATATGTGAAAGAAAATATGATATAAAAAGAGTATATTTGATAGAAATTAATGAATACATGAATTGTATGTCATTTTTGTCAAACATTGACTGTTATCCTGACTGTAAATACTGTCAGAAATAACATTAGAAACGCTTTACATAAACAATGAATACTTTATAAAACATATAAACT
>JAQIXR010000794.1:0-19460 GCA_034700825.1 Quadroppia sp. Gr-Ori-00064 | reverse complement strand
AGGAGAGAGAGAGAGGAGAGAGAGAGGAGAGAGAGAGAGGAGAGAGAGAGGAGAGAGAGAGAGTAGAGAGATAGAGAGCTTAACTTTAATGAAATTTGAGGATTGATTTCTATTAAAGTCTGTGAGCCTTTGGTCGGACTATGGCTTAAATGTGTTTTATGTCCACAAAATGTGTGAAGAAAAAGATAATTGGAATAAATATCACTTTGATATCAAAGGCAAAGTTCAAAGTGAATCACAAATTAAAAGGCTTTCGATGTTTGATATCTTTTATTTGAAACCCTTTTGAAACCCTTTTCAATCGCTGACATGAAATATATTTTTAATCAAATGAAGTGAAAGTCATTTATTTTTTTAAGTCCTTTTCTTCGTTTCTTTGACTAAACGCTGAATCTGTGTCCACATAATTAATTGCCACAAAAAATGCAAAAATTCAATAAAAACATTAATTAAGATAAGATATAAACGAGATTTTAATGTTATAAAAGTATTTGTATAGAAATAAATCATTTTTTATTATTTACTTAAGAAATGAGAATATTTTTTATCATTTTTTATCTCAATTTTTCAATTCTTATGTAAATAAGACTTTCAGTCAAAAACTCAATATTTTGACAGAAAGACAAACTTCTAGATTATTCTGAATATTCTGTGATTCTTCACTTCTTTCAATTCTGCATCACTGAAGCGGTTCTCTCTCTCTCTCTCTCTCTCTCTCTCTCTCTCTCTCTCTCTCTCTCTCTCTTATCTCTCTTGAATACAATGTTAAAATGAATGAAAAAGTGGAGACGTTTTTGAATGAGAAATATAAACATAAAAATGCATTTCAAGTAGATTTTGAGCCGAAGAATAAGTCAAGAATTCAGTGAAGCATAAGATAATTGAAACTCAAATATGGATTTTTGACAGATATGTGAATGAGACGAATGTATGGCTTTTAGTGAAGAAAGACTTATAGTTAGCCAACCCTATGAACAATATTTATAACTCATTCCCCGCACTAAAGACAGTTGGTTCTCATATTTTATACTTAACTTCAGTCCTATCTATTTATTCTTGAGTTCTTGAGAACTATTTATCTTCAGACCTACCAGTGCTTGATTCCATTATACGTGTATAATATACTCAATATTTACTAAATATCCAAAAAACTATTGATTCAAACGTTGAGTAAAAAAGAAATATTGTATTCAGTTTTGGGAATACACTGTTAGTATTGCCTCCCATTCCCAATAAATTTAAAAATAGGACGTCTGGGTAGACTGGCCAGACGTCCTGGATTATCAAGGAAATTGACAATTTTGTCAGAGTTCAGGGCAGACCCTGAAGAGTTGAGATTTAAGGATCATTTTTTTATAAATTTTATTTTATTATTATTTCGTTTTTTTAAATAATTTCTTTTTGTTTAATCAATTCAATCAAACTTTAAAATATTTTGTATGAATTTCATAGACTTTAACGAATTCATTAATACTACCGAAAATGTGTTGAAAGTCACAAAATATGATGAATAATAAGTTTGTTTGAATTTATTATTGTTTGAGTTTATATATCGTAATTCAATTGCATTTCTGTTAATCACTATATTTATTATCTATATTTTTAATCAAACATTTAAACCAATTTTGTCACAACTGAATACCATTGAAGTTGTAATTAATTTTATCGCTTTTCTTAAAAATATTCCCGATTCTATGAAAACGATCTTGGTCAACCAGGTCAGTGGTAAGAGAAAAGAAAAGATTACTTCTTTGGCCAACTTTTACATTATTCATGAATTGGTTTTAATTTCAATCTCTTAAAAATCAATTCAAAAAAATATATCAAATGTTTACAAAACTTTTATTTTTCAAAATTTTATATTATTTTCTGTCTTAGTCTTCACTGCGAATAAAGTACTTATTTATCACTTTATTTAAAATTCATTTAAATATTTATTTTTCAACACTTATTCTTAAGATTTTTTATATTAATAATTAATTTTTGATAGAATATTCTATTGATTCACAAAGAATTTCATTTCATTCAAATTGTTAAAAATTTATTTCAAATCTATTCAAAAGTAAATAATTAAATAATTCTAAAGATTTTTTTTATTGATTTATTCACTGAAATATAACTTCAATTTTAAAAATTAATTCACATTTTTCTTCGCGTATATTATATATTATTTTGTATGAAAATAATTCTCGAATTTCAAGAATCGAATGAAAAGTATTCACAAAGTATACAAAATATTATGCATTCATTAAATGTCATCAAAATGTAAATCCTCTCAAAAGCTTTAATTTAAAAATTCTTTCAATATTTTTTCGCTCGAAATACTATATTATAAAATATTTTTATATAAAAATATTGACAAATTTTTTGATTAATTTCCTTATATTTTACATATTTAAGAAAGACATTTAAAAATATACTTTTTTTGTGTCCTTTATTTTAATAGAGAACAAATAAAATATAAAAAATTGTGAAATTTTAAGAATAAAAGTAAAAAACATAATAAATATTCTTTATATACGAGAATATAAGGCATTCCGACGCAAAGGATTAAATTTTTTCGCTACTCTGAGCAGTGATTTCTCGTACACTTTCACTCTTAACTATAGCACACATACTCTCCTCACACATACACACACGCAAGCAATCTAACTGTGCAGCACTGGTAGCACTGGTAGCACAGTATTGATCGCATTGAGCATATCGAGTGTCCCTCATTCGGCATCTATTTCACAGTTGGTATTGATTTGGTCGTAAATGATAAAAATAATACTAAATTACATATCACTGGTCCAGCAATATGTATGTATGGCCAACATTCTGGCACTGTTCGTATCTCTGGTGAGCACAAGTAGTTCACTGAAACAGTGCTATACATACCAAACAGTTTGGTATATAAAAACAGTTATATCGAAACCACATATAAAATAATATGTCATTCAATAAAAATTGTTTAAATAATTAAGAGATATTTTTGTGGTTTTCTTTCATTGAATGCATTTTGAATGAGAAAACACAGTCTTTAAGACATGAATAACTATAGAGAAATGTCATATCCAATGGTCGGCCAAATAGTAAAATTCCTATTAATATCATTGCTATCTTTGATGATATTCTGCACGACTTTGGCTATAATTCTCGTTTGTTTGGCTTCAGTCGATTATAATAATAGTCTCAATGATAGATCTATGGGTAAGTCGTCTCCAATTGCCTTCATATCATTTATTATTAATACTTATACTTATTTATTGAATCTCAAACTCTATATTCATTTACGATTATTTAGTTATATTTATAACTCCTATGACTGAGAGAAAGTTATGATATTTTTTGTTATTCTTTTAAGACATAAAATATAGATATTTTAGTAAAAGGAAAGTCATTTCATGTTTTTCTTATTTTCACTTTATTTCTAAAAACATATCAAAAATATATGTTTTTTTAACTATAAATATTTTGAATGTTTGAAGTCATAAACATTTCATTTGCTTTTACACAAAAATATATATTTATTTGATTTTTTTCGACAATTTTTTACTTTTGACCAAAAAACTCAATGAATAACAAAACTCTCTTTTAATCATTTGCTTTTAGTTACGGAAAATGCAATTTCTTTTGCATTTGACACAAAATCCTATTATTTTAGTACTTTTGGTTCGAATATAATATTTATGTCACTTTTTATATAACATTTATATCTTCTATAATATGAAACGTTATATTAAATGTGATTTTAAGGATGGATTCGATTGTGATATAGATTTCATGAGATATAACATAAGAGAGAAATATAAGCAATAATTCCGTTTATTGTCCGCATATACACAAAAACAGCGGAAACTTTAGATCTGAGAAACATTTCGATATAATATTATAAATGTTCATACATTTCATAGAACAACGAGAGGACAGTTAGTAAAAGGGGCAGAATATAGAAACACATGAGTGGAAAGAATCTCATCTTATTTTTATTCTTCATAACATTTCATACAATTTCATACAAAATGAAATATAATATTCCAGTGAAGGATAAATAGGAATATAATGCATAAAATTCGATACAATATTCTCATATAACCCAGTGATCCATCAGTGTTGTGGAGCACAGGAATGATTAGATGTGTTTGATATAAAATCAATACTAAATCTCTTATTCAAACAGTGCTTAGATTTTTAATATAAAAAAAAGGAGAAATTCATTTACAAAACTTTTTGAGATAATTATAAATTGAAGCAAAAAATTGATTGAAATTAATATAATTAAATGCAAAAAGATTTTACTGCAAATGTTATAACATTTAATACAAACTATGATAAGAAACATATGTTATATGAAAAATATTAATGAGTTTTATAATGAATAAAAGAAAACCAAAATTAGAGTTATGTTAATTGCTATGAATTTCTTATTAAAAACAAATTAATTCATTTTTATTTGGTTTTAATATAAAATCATTAATTTTTACACAAATTTTATGTAAATTTTATGCATAAAACAAATACTATTATTAATAAGAGAATTGAATTAATATTGTTATAAATAAATATATATTTTATATCTTCAATAATTTGAACAAACAATAGATATTTATATTCATTATAAAAGTATTAAAGAATATAATATAAAATTATTCTCTATATAAAAATTCTCATTAATTTTGTTAATAAATAAAAAAAATTATTTTTATTGTCAGACAAATAAGTGTTTCTTTTAGTGAAATGTTTTTTGTTTTTTAAAATTCGATCAATAAATACATTGTTTGAAAATAGTTTTACTTTTGAAACATAAAAGTTTTGATTAATTTTAAATTTTATTAATTTATTTTGAGATTATAATAATTAGAATAATATTAGAATAATATAAATTGCAATCATTTTTCTCACAAAACTTTTGACATTAAAAATCTCCATTTGAATAACATTTGGCAAAATATGCCCAAAGAAAACCTTTTAAACAACATTAGAGAATATAATGAAAAAATAGTTCTTATCATTAAATGAGATTTTTTATGCAAAGATTATGTTCAACGAAATGAGTATTTATATTATATAACTATTTGTGAACTCATTTCTCTTAAAGGCATTCATAAAAATCAGTTCAATATATTTAATGTTTAGTTCCCAACAATTCCTAACGATTCAAAGCACACAATCATTTGAATTTCGTTTCATTTTTATTTTTCATCACTGGCTATGCATTGGATGTAAATTAAGGGGAGAAGTGAGGCATATATCGACATAAAGACTACATACCATACCTGACCCACACATACACACACGCAAATACTACTCGAATCCCACACAAAAATTATTGATATTTGAAACATAACACAAAAGTAGTACTAAATTGAAAAATAATTGATTTCACATCCAATCGACTTTCAATGCTTAATAAGATTTTTCGTTCAGAATATTCTTTGCATAGAATTTGAATTCATTTTAAAAAAGAATTTCTTTAAAATAAGTATTTTATTAACGATTTTATATTTTAATGATTTATTTCGTATTAAAAAGACTTCATTTTGTGATTCAATTTTGATCTCATTTGTGGTCAATATCTTTGATCTTCACATTCAATATGGCGTTAATGGCATACAGGTATCGGCTCTTTTCTGGAGTCAATGTCAAGAATTTCTTTTTATAAATTGATTTATGGTTTAAAAAAGTTATATTAAATAAAAAATATTCTCAAAAAATGTCTTCAACTCTATTGACGTTAAAGTTATTTGTTTAGCGAATTATGAATTCAACGAATCAATAATTTTCAATATATTTCATGCATTTTCTCATATATTTTAAACACATTTCTATTGAATATAAAACATATTCTTTGAATTGAATTAAATCTAATCATGAATTGAATCTTAAAATATTTGAATAATATATATAGTTATCATTTATTCTTCAATATTCACAAAAGGTTTTTCAATTTGATGTTTATATCGATTTTCTTTACTTTTAAACCAAAGAAATTGTCGATAAAAAACTTATTGTCAATAAGAGTGAAATAAACAAAATCTATAAATCTTTTTAATATAATTTTAAACTCTAGTGAAAATCCATTGACAGACAGACAGACAGATATTTGAAACAAAATTTGCGATTTCTTTCTCTATTCAAAACACTATTTAGTATTGAAGTATAGAAACCAATTTTATAATATTTATACAACTTTTTGACATTTTTTAATTATATTTTCTTTATTTAAGAATTTTTTTATAAAGTTTAATAATTTAATCAAAAAGTCTTTTGCCATTTGTTTAATAAATATTGTATTTGACGTTAAATAAGAGTGAAGTTTATTGAATACTCGAAGACTTTAACAAATCCATAGCCTATAATAAGCACAGGCATGACCAACAGCACCAGTATGTGAGATCTCTCTCTTCAATACATGTCCTCAAATAGAAATGTTTGGACAAATAAAATAAATGATTTCTATTTGCGGAACCGTTAATAAACAGTTGACATATCTATTGAAATATGTTTTCAGATTAAAAGTCATAAACAGTTTTCCTTCTGTTGTATAACATATGAAAAGTGTATTAACTTTACGCTCGAATACCATCAATATATGAGCCTCTAATCTCTTACACCATTTCTTCATATCCTTCAGCACTAGTGCTAACAAATATAGTAATAAAAAATTATAGTTAATATAAAACTCATTTATTAATAAATAATAAGAAATAACATTTTATACAAAAGTTTTGTTTTTGTTATTAAAAGTTATTCATTTGCTTATTGTATTCACAGCTCAAACAAAAAGATAATAAACTGTATTTTTTGCTGATTTTTCACAATTGACGTTCAATTGTAAGTGTAATCAAAGTAAAAGTCTTTTGAAATTTTTTAAGACGATATACAAAAAAATAAATCAATTCTATTTGAGCCTTAAATCGTCTTTTTGTTCATTACTTTTGATGCTTTGATTTGTTGGTGTCTTTAGAGGCAAACCTTTTATTTTCGTTTCAATGAATCCTTTCTTACATATGGTGTTCACTATTGTATCAAATGAATGAATGATTAAATGTTTGAATGAATGCTTTAATTAAACTCTCTTTCATTGAAAAAGATAGAGAAGAAAATCAAAATTAAAAGACTGTAAAGAATTGAAGATATTATCGAAGTATGAAATAATTATTATATTTATTGCAAACTTCAACAGAAGTTTTGATTTGAGATTCAGATAGAAATTCATCAAAATTTTGATTTTCAGACCAAATAGTTATATAAATAACTTAAAGCTGTGAAGATCTGTGAATATTATGACCTTTCATGTCTGTCTGTCCATCAATGAATCCAAAGAATATTCTGCACATATTCCACACACGGAATATGTGGAGCGAAATAATCTCTATATAAACCTTCAAATACTTCTTAGGCTTTCTGTAAATCTTCTTCGCTAACACTTGAGTATCAAAAGGTGGGCGCAATATATAACCCAAGTGCCTATCAGGCCATAGAAGTGAATTGAGAAACAGTATAACACATGACTTCAATATAGGGTTTGATTTTTGATTTGTTTTACACGAAAAATATGCCCTTATTTTGAAGCCATCCCTGGGTTGGATTATTTCACATTTTTTCTCCTAATCCCTTGAGATTAAATTGTTTATCTATAGCTCACAGTTATGTTAGTTATGTTTGTTGTGAACACTAACTATTAATCTCATTATAAGTCTATTGATTTGACGCATCGCTGGACCGGAACTATCGGTGCAAATAAAATATATTTTATAATAAATGCAAAGAATTTGTTATTCAATCAATTCATACATAAAAATCGTTTAATTAGTCATTCAATGCTCAAAAAACCCCTGACTGACGATAATTAGCCAAACAGAGTATAAAAAATAGAAATCAAATATTTGTTCATTAAATAGATTTAAAACATTATTTTTAAGCCATCATTAGATCCCTTTCCCCAATGTACACAAGATAAGCAAAACCCGATAATCAATCAAACGAGAATTATTGACCCCTTTCCTCATCTTTATTGAAAATATTCTCTAAGCGTTTGGAATAAAAATTAATTATAAATTCAATATTGAAAACACTTTTGAAAATAAATGATTACAAAAAATATGATTTATATAAGAAATATCGACTAAAATTTAGCCCCTTTTGGTTGAGTCAATAAATCAATTTTAGAGCTCATTTAGAGCTGTGAAGCTGTTAAAAATCATCTTCATTATTGATATAACCCCTTCTCAGGTGGTATTTGTCAACAAAAGACAATACTCTTTTGTGCTCATTTTCACAAATATTTTGTTATGTTTGTTGTGAATGATTCAAAATATTTGTCATAGTTCTAAAAAAGGCTAAATATTATGTTTATGGAAAAAGCCTCCCTGGCCTAACTTTGCCCATCACTGATATAGAGAATATATTCGTTATTTTGTATTATTATATCAAGTTTTGAGCAATGGTTTCATTGTATTGATGTATGACTTATAATATCAGACATTCTTTTGTAATATAATTTGTTTTTCATTATTTCCATTAATGGCAAAGTTGTCTGTGTTTGACATCAACTCAGAGCACAGTCTGTTTCCTTTCGGTGCCTATGAGAAGGACAGTCACATTTGATTGCAATATCAATACTCGTATCGAAAATTTGTTTATTGATTGGCTTTAATCGATTTGAACGAAACAAAAGCCTTCAGTCATTGAGTCGTTTCGTTGCATTGATTGCATTAGTTGTGAAACAGATAGTATTGAGTGCTCACAGCTCACAACAGACGCACCGTTAGTTTTTTGCACATGTTTGGCATAACAGCAAATATACAACAAAAACGACATTTAGATGAAAAAGATGTTTAGGATTTGTGATCAACAGTCAAATGGGTTGTGATGGCATACAAGGCATAGGGGCTGCACTGCTGTCATGTCTGTGCTCAGGATCTTTTCATATGAATAAATGAAAACATAATGTGCATTGAAACGATCTAGATGCAATGCAACTCATTCCTCGTTAACCACTCATTGAATAACGAAATCAAAGAAACAAATCAAACAAATGATTGCATATGAAAACAAACTCTCATTTGTTGTACGAAAAGTCTGTATATATTTCTACTTATTTGTGTTCATTTAAAGCACTCTTTTATTAGATTTGGTTTTACTTAACGAACAAATATTTGATAAAAACAATTCGTTTCACTAAAAACATATATAACATAAAAATATATACAATTTTTGTCGTCTATTATTCTTGTGATGGAAATCATATTTGAGGCCATAATATGATATACATAGAAGTGATGGCAAAAATCACAAGTTTTTAAAAGTTGGAAAAATAGAGATTTATTTTTATTATATATTTTTCTTAAGACTACATATAATACGAATTCTATTAAAGTTTGATTAAATTGATAACACATACAGTGTTTTAAGAGCGCCTGTATATGATGTGACAAATGGATGTCTATTTTTTACTCCCAATGATCACTGGGTTTATGGCACACACAAAGAGCACTATCAAAATGATTGTACAGAATATTCTGTACTGAAAATTGAAGCAAAAAACTATTTTCTTATTTCTCTTTCACTCAATAGGATTAATGATCACAAGAATTAATTGTCTGTTTTTAATACATGTCTAAAGAGAAATACAAACTCAAGAGATTTAAAGTGCATTTTATTGACTCTTTCAGTCCATTGCTATTAAACTCTAATGAATTTCTGTTGTAATTATTTTCAAATTTAAATCTTTTTTATTTTTTGCATCAAATCTATGAACAAACGAAAAATATTTGCTTTTATATCTAATTTTGAAAGTTATAATTCATTTAAGATTACTTTTTTTTGTAGAAATTGTTATAATTTATTAATATATCACAAGTTATACCAAATACACAATAATTACAAAATAGAAAATTTTGAAAATTATTGATTTAAAACATAAAAATCATATTTTAAGTATTTTGTCATTGGATTCTCAATTCAAATGGTTGTGACATTTTCATAAGTGATTCAAAAATTGTGAAATTTCATCATTTTCTCCTAAATGCTATCATTTGTTGTCAACTCTTTATAATAATTTCATTGCATATAAAATATGTTTTTGTGAGTGAATCTCAAATTCATTTTTTGAGATCTCGGATATAAACAGAATATTCAAAGTGTTTCCAAACCTTGAGTTTGAATAAAGTTCAATAACTATGAATAAAAATTGATGTTTTCTATCAATTCTGTCATTCATTTATTTTGTGTTTGAAAACTCATTTCAAAACTGTTTCACATTTTAAGTGAAGAGAATAAGACTTTATTTTGTTATGGATTTTTCTAAAGACATTTACTATAAAATAATTGAATTTTTGTTGTCTTCTTTTCAATGAATTGTTTGAAAATAAATGAATTTTAGAGAAAAAAAAAGAAAAATAAATAAAAAACGATTTTATATTTGGATAAGAATTTTATTTCACATTTATTTCACATAATAAAAGTTTATTTTTTTGTAGAGAATAAAAGCCAAGAATAATATTATTGTTTGAATTCAATTATAGGTATAATAATAGTGTTGACAATAATAACAATAGTATTCCTGTTGGGAGTCATCGGCGTATCGAAAGCACACTTTCCTACTGTCCTATTGTTCTCATGTATGGACTTATGTCTGTTAGGCATCACATACTACGGCTCGTACAGCACTCGGGGCGCAAATCTGGGCGCACTCATCATATTCTTCATCACAACTCTATTAGCATTTGTTTATTCGTCATTCATTTGGAGAAACTATTTATCAAAAACTAGTGATACATCTGATGAACGGCAACTGAATGAACAGCACCGACACCTACAGCCATATGTTGACGAGGACTTTGTATACGATAATTGTGCTGCTCTTCAGCCGTCAATACACTCTTCGAATGGAGATTATGACCAAACCTTTAATGACTATAACTCATACCAAAGCCAACAACGGGTCGGGCATTGGCTGACAGTCGAGAGTAATGACTGCAAGCAAATGATTGGCAACAGATATAGTGTTTGAGTGTTTTCAGTACACAATACAAACCATATCTCACACAAGAAATTGAGCTTTTCTTTCGTCTATTATAACCCTATTCTCTAACTTTATTTCATTTATATTTTATTATTTCTTATATCTCTAATAATAATAAGTCTTTGACGTGAAAAATGTCTTTTTATAAGTTTTATTTGTCTTTTATTTTGCGCTTTATTTTCATTGTCAGCAAAAAACAAAAGCAAAACATTTTTCATTAAAATTGGATAAAATCTAATAATTTATATGTGAAACAGATATTAATATATACTCTATATTATATTTAATTAGATTTCGATCCGATTTTCTTATAACAAATTATATGTTAGTTTGAATCACAACAAAATTAATTGACATTTCTTACAAAACATATATTAATTCATTAATTATCAATGAATTAATGTTTTGAACTAATTCTAAACACATGTTATACTAGTGTTAGTATAAAAACAATTCATTGAAAGACAGAAATTTTGTCCAGAATTCGAGGTTTGAAATCATATTATAACTGTTATTACTTATGATAACTAATATAAACCGTTTGTAAATATTTTGCAGATATTGAAAATGACAAAAATATCTGTTCGTCTATTTGTGAAAATATCTATAAATTATTTAAAAATAGTGAAGAATTTGTGTCTTATTTTATGAAAAAATTTAGTAACAAAACAAATAGCTTTTATAACAAATAATAATTACTGAAATATAATAACATATTATTTACAAATATTGTATTGATTTTGAAGAATAGATAGTTTTAAATATTAATGAAAATTTGTTTAATTTTTAAACAGAATATTCAATAAAGATATAAAATATAGTTTAAGTCAAACACAAAATTAAAGAAATTTTTATATAAAATTTTGTCTTCAAATCAATGTTCATATAATTATCATTTATTTTGTAAAATATTTCAAAATAAAACTCTTTTTTAAATTTCTTGTTTAATGTTATTATAATTTTTACAATAATTATCAACAAAAAAATCACTGAATTATAGCTAATCTCAGTCCAACTCATCGTATAATCAGTCAAAGTGACCGTCTTTGCTATCGATGTCGATATCACAAGCAATTCATTCATTAAAACCCAATGAAAGATGTGTTTGCGATGACATTAACTGATAACACGAACACAATGGTTAAGAATGTCTGTAATTATAAATATATTACATTTTTCTGCAATTTTTCAGATGAAATGACTTTTTATTTTCAGTTTTAAGGTAGAAATCAATGTTTTGTCGATATTTATAAGAATTGAATTATGAACGACAGTTTCGATGGCATCGAAGACATTGTCTTTTCTGACAATCAATCACTTCATATAATTCGTGATTAAATTGTATTCATTTGAAACAAATGTAAAATATTTTGAAAGCATTTCATCAATTGGTTTGACATCAAATCTGATTCAATATACAAAATGTAGAAATGAATGTCAAAACTGTGTTTCAATTCATAGCAATTGATTCAATCATTGAATTTAAAACTTTTGATCGCTCTCTATAATAGCCATTCATTGTCTCATTCATTCAATGTCTTTGTATTGAACTATTCATTATATAAATAGTTCTTCATTATATAGAACCATACACTGCATATCAGTGCTGTCCAACACCTATTAAAGAGACATAATATACCCCTTTCTCAGGTGGTTGTTTGCCAACAAAATGCAGTTGTATTTATAAGTAAATATTATATGAAAGAAAAACAAATCAATTTTTCATGACTTTTGCAAATTCTGAATGTTTTAGACTATTGTTGTTTACTATACAATACTGTTATGTCATGTCTTAAGTCAATCATATTCTGACGTCTATTTCCAACACTTTATTCACAGTTGAATAATATATAAATTCTATGACAAACCAAATATGAATAGACATGAAATCAAATATTATTAACAATGAGTTAATTGAGTAAAGAATTTATTAGAGAAAATGTTTTCCACAAATGATTTATATTCGGTGTTATTATTGTTGACAACCCTTTTAACTGTACTTTATTTGTAAGTTTCATAACAATTATAATTACATTAAGAATATTAATATCTATAATAAGTTATTTGAGCCGAGACTTCAATTACTGGAAATGTCGTGGCATTAATGGCACCCAACCCATTATACTGGTGGGCACCCTATGGAAACTGCTTTTCAAATCACTGCCGAATATGTATTATGAAAATTATTTAAGATATGGCAAAATATACGGGTTTTAAACGTTTACTAAATATTTGAATTATTTTTAATATTTTGATGTCTTTTCAGACAATTCATAGGCGGACGACCAGTTCTAGTGATAGTCGACCCTCAATTGGTTCGTGATATGACTATCAAAAACTTTCACAAATTCAGCCATAAAATTGTCTTCCAATCTGGAGAACCGTTGATCGACAGACGATTGCCTAACCTTAAAGGGGATGAATGGAAGACAATGAGATCAATAGTTAGTAAAGTGTTTTGAAAACATTCACTCATTATGAATATGTGAACAAATGTCAGATCAGTTCAAACCTCTCGAGCGGCAAAATGCGAAAAATACATCCAATGATCACTGATTGTGTCAAAAGATTAGGGGATTATTTGATGGAAAGGGGTTTGAATGAAATTGAATTACAAGAAGTAATGGCAAAGATGGTGTTGGATGTGATCGCTTCGTGTGCTTTTGGCACTTACATCGATGTCTATAACGATAGCAAAAGCAATGAATTTCTAACTAATTCTCGAAATGTCTTTCGAAGGAATTGGAGATATTGGACAACAGTATTAATGGTTCCAATGTTTCCTAAATTGTTTAAAACGATTGGATTTGAAGCCATTGAACCAAATGTTAAATATTTTTTCAAATCTGCTGTGAGTTTTGAAATAATTTTATTGTGTTTTGAATTTAAAGCAATTATTTTGAAACAATTTTAAAGATTCAAACGATTAGATCCAACCGAATGTCAATGAATGTCAAACCCAATGACTATTTACAGGCTATGATTGACGCAGAGAACAACTCTTTGGAGGAAAGGGAGGTAAATGCAGACACTGTTCACGAAGACAATGAAAACAAATTCTTGAGGAACACTAAACCTCGAAAACAGATAACTGAAGACGACTTTATGGCCAATAGTATGACATATTTTGCCACCAGTTATGAAACCTCAACACTTGTCTCACATCTGTTCTACTTATTGGCAATGAATGGCAAATGTCAACAAAAACTCTACGAAGAAGTGATCAAATTTAACGGCGATTACAGCTATGAAACCATAGCCCAAATGCCTTATTTGGAGGCATGTGTTGAGGAAACCCTTAGACTCTATGGTTCGCTGTCACACATCAGACGCATTGCTGTCGAAGAATACACAATAGGTTTGGAATTTAAGGTTTGAAAAGACTTTAATAGATGTCTGCCATTGAATAACAGGTGACACCGGTATTACGATTCCCAAAGGAATGCTCATTTACTTTGATATTCATTCAATACATCACAGCCCAGAATATTATACCGAACCCCTTAAGTGGGATCCGGAGAGGTTTATGCCTGAAAACAGAGACCAATTAACCCCTTATACATATCTGCCCTTCGGTTCGGGTCCTCGAAATTGTGTGGGAATGAGATTAGCATTAATTATAGCCAAGACTTCCATCGCTTATATGGTATACAGATTCAGATTCTTCAAGACATCCAACACTCCATTACATCTCAAGACTAAGAAATTTGAGACCTTTTTGAAGACAACCAATAAATATGTTGGCATTGAATGCAGGCATACATTGAAATGATAGCTATCTATTAGAAAGACATTAACACCCATTCCAACTGTTCCACAATTAATGAAAATTATTTTATGAAAACAAATGATAAACAAAAATGAAAATTGATTTTATTTTAACCTAATATTGAAAATACGATTAAAAACAATTCAATAACAAATAGGGATATGATTAGAGTTTGAGCGAAAAAACCCCTAAAATATTTTAATTCATTTACTATAACTTCATTTTTAATACAATTTCTAATAATATGTCAAAAATTTAAGTGATTTTCATAAATGTCTCGAAAAATAAGTTCAATAAATGACTAAAAATTGAATTGAATTATAATTCATTCACTAATTGTTTATTGCTTTCAATGAATTAACTTTAAGTTAAACTAAAACTGATTGTTATCATCAGTGCTATGACTGCCAGCACTGGTATTATCGCCATTGCTGTCAATCATCTCCAGTGACGACAATTCTGTGGACGCGTTCATCGACTGGACGTCAGGTTCTATCAAAGTCTTGTGGTCTAAGTCATCATCGAAATCGTCTGACCATTCTATACAAACGGGTCCGATATTGTCCTTACAGTCCTTATTGTACTGTTTGTGTGCGCCGTCACATAAGGGAAAGGTCTCTGACCGCCAACACCTACACAACGATAACTTTTTGCCTGAAATCAATACAAAACTTAACCATAAATTCAAAAAATAATTGAATTAAAACATAAACATTAAATCAAAAATAACATAATTTTTGTTAAATTCTAAACAATTTATAAATTATTTAAATATTAGAACAAAAAGTATTAAACAATTAATGAATTTTGAATGAATTCGTACTTAAATTTGAACCACAATTAAGTGAATATTAAATGAATTAAAGATTAATAAAAACTCAAAAAAACAATTTGATTAGACTTTAGAAGACTTTGAGTGCAGACAAACAATGTCTGCATTGCCATTGCATTCTTCAGGCTCTGAATCTGAACCACAATTGTTATCAACACAAACATTAGATTCTTCTCCGACGGCGTCGGCACTCAAGTCGTCCTCATCTCTAATGCTTTGATTGAAACTCGTATTGAAAGCCTTTGACTCGTATTTAATTCGATCCAAATAGTGATTCCTGAAGTCATCCGGCGATCGGTTCCATCGCTCCAACAGTTCTGTCAGTATTTCTTCATTGCTATCAGTAATCGATGGCCTCTGATGTCTAACTAATGGCATCTCTTCGCCGGCAAACAAATCGAAAGCCATATTCAAGAGCTTATCGTCCGTCAAGTCTTCGGGAATCTGTTTCTCGCAAATGGTTTTCGCTGTCTTTGGCTTTGATTTATGTCTTTGTTTGCGATATCTTTTCATTTCGTTTTCGTATCGTTTTTTGTCCGAATCGGACAATGACTGGAAGTGCTGTTTCTCGTCTTCTGATAACCTCTTCCAGCAATGGGCGCATTGTTTGGCAAAATTGGCAAACAATTGTCGATCACTTGATGTCCGACACAAAGGGTTTGTCTCTTTTTGGGCGCATTCGTAGACAAAGTATGAATACGCCGAACGACGGCCAACAGGTCTGTCCTCCGCGTCCTCATCGCTGTCCTCAAAACAGGTCTTCAGCTCTGATTTACTATCATTTGAATTCAATTCTTGTTTGTCTTCAGATCACAAGTCGTTTCCATTCATTCATTATTTCATTTATAGTTCAAAAAGTATTTGATTTTTTCAATGAAAATATTATTTATTAATCGATTGTTTGAGAGGTTTTGAAATGAAGGAAAATATCGTAAAAACAAATATTTTAATAATGAGTCAAATGTTTGATAACTCAAAAAAAGGGGTATTTTTTATATATAAAAAACCAAATACTTATAAGATTTCAATATTTATTTTCTGGCATTCATTCAAAAAATATTTAAATAAAAAACATTTCAAAGACATATCAAATGATAAGAAATGTATTCAAACCTTAAGTCAAATAATGAATGAAAAATTGGTTCAAAAGAAACAAAAAAAAGAAATTATTCACAAATCATGTGATTATTGAATGACATTATCGTTAAAATTAATTATAAATAAAACTAATGATTAAAATATATTATAAGTAAATGAATTTCATTATTAAATTATATAAAACTAAACAAAAATAATAAATGAAATGAAAATATATTTAATGAGAAATCATTGAAAACTTGACTTTAATTGTGATATAAATAAATAAAAACATAAATTCAAATCTCATAAACAGTTTGAGGAAAATTAGAGATAAAAATACATATAAAATATTGTATAACTGTTTTCAAAGGGGTTTTCTGACAACAAACATATAAATACCTTTCTCGAGGTCTTCCCCTTTCAACACATGTTTCACTTTGTGTTTGCTTTTGTCAATCGATTGATTGAACGGCGCTTTTGGCCATCGTTTCGATTGGCATCTGATATGACATCTCAGGTAAAGAACATATGCCAGGGATAGGGAGGTTATAAACCATGGGATCACTGGCCGTATGTCTGACCAACAGTAAGACATGAAACCAATTGAATGACTGACCGAAAAGTGAAGTCAAATGTGACCACAATGTGATCGTCTGGTCATAAGTGTTGACATCAATTCATTGCAATCAAAACACTTTTGAATATAAGTCACGTGTTTTGCAGTCATACATAAACGACGTTACGTTTCATTATTTGAAAGTTTTTAATCATTTTTTCAAACAATTGTTTTGTTTTAAAAATATATTTATTTTCATTCAATATATTGTATTGTCGTTCGCCAGTACAGAGAGATTGAGGGTTAAGAGATGGGAGGTTTGGAGACCTTCGACAACTTTGATCTGTTTATGTCTCTATAGATGGACTCAAATGCAAGACATATACAGAATATTCTGTAATGAAAAGTGTTTTTATAAAAGTACCAAAAATGGTCACCTTTTGCCTGATACTAATAATGGTTTTATATTACTAAGTCACTATTGGATTAATTTTAATTTTAAATATGATTTCAGACCAAAAAGACCCTGAGATAAATGTCCAGGTTATTTAAAGAGCTTTTAGGCAGGCAAATATAGATCTGCCTGGGTATAACACACTAGTTATTACGACTATATTGTGAAGCAATACTTCTATTGATTACATAGATATGAATGTATTGCAAGTGACCAAGGTCAAGGTCAAGGTCAAGTTCAAACATATCATTATAGCTAATTTTGTGTAACTTCGGGTCACTTATTCCGAAACAAATTCTGGAATTTTGTTTTGATTAACAAAAAGTTGTTTAACATTAAGATTGCTTAGCATTATCTTCACCAATAAAAGGTGGCAGTAGTCTGTGTATCATCAAAATGATCAAGCTTATCTATTATAATACAGTTATGTTTGCTCTGTTTGTCTCATATTTATAAATGTTTAATAATTTTATGATTAAAATATAAACTGTTTTTATGTTCAAAGAATTATTAATTACTGTATTCATTGACTTCATTACAAAACATATTATTTGGTAAATATTTACTAATATATAATAAAAATATTTTTCTATCGATTCTATTGTAATATAAAATGAAAACACAATACTATTTATCACTGAATACCAAACTTAAAGACTTTAAGTAAAAGTTCATATTTTCAAATGCTATGAATTTTCATGATTTGAATCTATGATTACTTTCGCATCGATTCAAACAAATATTCTCATATTTGAAGAATTCTTTATTGAATAAAATATTTTTGAAAATATATTTTTGAAAAATTTATAATAAAATGAAAAAACTGTAATCAAAAAAACATTGATTATTGAAGAAAATTATTAATAAATACAGAAATTCTTGAAATATTATTTGATATTTGAAAAAATAATTTCAAAAATATCAGAAAAGTTTTTATTATAAATTCTTTTTTGAAAAATATTTTATTATAAATTCAAATAAATATTTCTTTGAAGTCTTTCCGTAAATAACATATTTGTTTGAATAATAAATTCAATTAAATTATTATTACATCAAATGATGTAAACGAAAGTCATCGCAAAACTCATAAAAATCAATCAATAATTTTTTATTTGCTTTTCTTTTCATTAAAACTCAACTCATATTGAGATTCAATAATCAATTTCATAACAAAATCATTAAATTTACGTTTTCTTTCAATTGTAATAAAATTGATAAAAACTTATGGTTTTAATGTAAATCATTTTTATGCAAAAATAAATCCAAATAAATATATTTTATTCAAATTTCTCTTTCGGAAGAAGTCTTTAGTTTTTTAAATTCAAATTTTTATATTCATATTAAGCATGAGAGAGAGAAAAGTGAATTAAGTGCTCCTGAATATTCAATTTTAGTCTTCAGTTCTCCTGTTTTCATATTATGGTTATAGTGTTGGGAATGAAGGAAATGGATTATGGCATCGGATGTCTCACACCTTACGACTGTTATCCTTTTCTAGTGTCAAAACATAGAAACTAAAACTCAATTTTCTGATACAATAATATAATAAATGTATTGTTTTTGTTGTAATGTTTGGTATATTATATATTTGTGGACAAAAACATTGAACGACAAAATAGTTATAGAGATATATAAGAGAATCGATTCATATATTCACTAATGTTTTATTTTGAGATAATGGACATCAAACACATCAAACACATCCAAAGATTTGATTTCGGATTTTATTATTGACATTAGTTTTGATGACAGATATAT
>JAQIXR010000793.1:0-19479 GCA_034700825.1 Quadroppia sp. Gr-Ori-00064 | reverse complement strand
TCTCTCTCTCTCTCTCTCTCTCTCTGTCTCTGTCTCTCTCTCTCTCTCTCTCTCCCAAAGAATTCCACAAAGAATTAAAACTTTGAGAAAAAGGTAATTAATTTCCAGCGAAAGTAAAGTCGAAAATCAGTGAAAGTTTATGTTATTTGCAATGAATTGTGTTTCAAATCAGACAAAAAGATCACAAATGAATGTCTTTAAGGTTTTCTACTTTTGCTCTTTTCATGGCATATGGACTGCAAAAAAGAAAGCGAGAATTGAAGTTAAATGCGATAATAGTTTCGTGATTTAAACGTATATTATATACAGTCTATTAATATAGAGAGAGAATGACTGAGCCTTAGGGCTAGAAATTCTTTGTGAGAACTTATTTTTGTGGTGTCGACTCCTCTGAGCGCTCCCAATGCCTTCATATGCCTTTCCTATGCCTCTCACTGTCTCTCATTCTTACTCTTTAACAGTTCATTAGATCCACTCATTTTTAGCCCACCTTTACTTCAAATGCCTTTTATTGAACTGTTTTTTCCCGAACTTCACGTGAAGTAAGAAAATAAGAGAAAAAAAGTTGAAAAAATTATGAATTATCACTACTTTTGAATGTGAAAGGTCTGCCACTGACAGCAAAACCAATTAAAGCATTGCAGTTAATACCTGTGCTCTAGAAAAAGCATTTAAGAAAAGAAGAAAAGAAAATAGTTTTTGATTTTTGTTTGGAAACAGTTTTGAAATATAAGTAAAGAATAAATAAAATGCACTTAAATATAGTGTTTCACAAAATTGTTGGTCAAAACAATTGGTCCGAAAGTACGCGAAACTATTCATTAACTTTTTGCTTATATTTTATTATTATTTGTGATTATATTTTGCGATAATAACAGACAAACACTTTATTGCATTGAATTACATAGCAATCAATTGACTGCCTTTTCTGCCACTGAAGCCAACGAAACATCTGTACAATAATAACAAAACTATTCAAACAAATTGAAAAATTATAATTAATATTACTTTTCACAATAGCCAAAGGTGTGCTACTAGTGCTATGTGCACAGGGAGCTTATGCCGAGCCATAGCGGGAAATAGAGAATTAATTTTTTAAAGTACTCTTAAAGTAATACATGATTTCGATAACTATTTCGATGGGGTTAAGAATAGAGCAGAAAATGTGTTTTATTATAATCTTCTTAAGGGTGTTAACAATGAATGTTAACAACGAATGCAATTCTGTTTAGTTTTTAAAAATATATTTTTTTCAGTTCAGTCTCTATTGAAATAATCTCTTTTGAACTCAGTCTTTAAGATAGGATGACATCAATTAGGGATTGCATTATATTTACACATATTCTAACAAATGGTATATTTTTTATATATGATTTAAGACTTAAAGCACACATACTTTCCTGTAAAATATGACTTCAATTTTCAACATTGGAATTAAATTTTCTATTATTTTTGTTTTTTTTTTTGTTCATTTCATTTCATATAAATGTGTTTTGTATTGATTTTGTTCACATATTTTTTCCATACATTTATATAAAAGCTTTTCATATATTTGAAGAAACACTTTATTTATATTTTTTGTGAAAACATTAAAAATTGATTTAATTGAATGATAAATACGATTAATGTCTGCTATTGTGAACAATAACTTAATTATCATTACTTTTATATTTAAGTAATTCAGACGACAGTTAAGACAAGGTTTACGATAATTGAAAGTATTTTTTGTTAAGATTTTATTTCAAGTTAAAAAATACGTCTGAATATGTGTATAGATGTGCCCCAGGCCTGCACAGGGAGTTACAGAGCACTGAGAGTATGAAAAATGCAAAAATTGTGAGTCAAACAGAAATGAACGAAAATATTTTCCCAAAAATTTTATAAGTCTTATAGCCTTATGTCAACTGAATGTGAATTAAAAATAATTGAATTTATTTTTGAAACCAATAATTTGAATGAAGGAAAACATCTGACACTCAATACGTGAGAAAACTATAATATGAAGAAATGTTTGAATTGAAAATGATTTCAATTAAATATAAGTCGATAATTGCATTCAATTATTACCTATTGGTTAATAGATTTCTTGTGTGAGAAAAGCATATATTTGTGAACAAATCATTTTATAGACAAATATATGAAAAATATTGTTTTGTATACAAAGTCACTGAAAGTCATTCATTAATCAATGGTTTATTTCATTTATAAACAATTGCAGAGAAAAAGCAAAACAAAAACTTTTTTCTCTTTAAACGATTAAAATAAACACAATTATATGTAATATAAATGAAGAGATTGTTTGCGAAATGTTTGAAACCATTCGTTAATTTATTTATAAACAAGTCTTGTATTTGACTCAAAACTATTTGTCAAATGTTTAAGAAATTAGATAATTATAAGCACTGGCCGTTCGTCGGCTCATATATGATATACCAATGATTTTCTGGCAAAAAGTGAAACCTCAAGAACTCCAGAGCTCTTTAACTCAGACGTCACTGTCATTGAGATAAGGAATCAGTGATAAGACCGTCTGATCAGACCTTTGATGAAATATACAGTAATATAACACGATTAGGGATTTTCGGTCGACTTTGTGTCAACAGCACCGGCCTATCATATCAGACATCGGTATTCATTGCAAATATGTTTGTGTCTCATACTCTCTGAGCGCACACTTCATAATAGTCTCAATAATTTAGGTTAAAAACAGTGTATTTTTTGAGTCTAAACAACATTTTCTCGACTAAAATGTTTTTCTCTTTCCAATGATTGTTGCCATCGATTATCTGATCAAAAGTCACGTAATTATTATGATTACAAACCAAACTAAAGACTATGTGTTTGTACACAAAGTGATGTAAAACTTCTTTTTCCAAATGTTTTGTAAATTTAAGTCAAAAACAGTTATTATTTCTGACAATAAATAGACATTCAATTTATTTGATTATTTATTGTTATTTATATATATATTTTGAGCTCATTTCAGATTCATATCAAAATCAAATTTATTATTAATATGAAAACTGCTTATGATATCAAACAATGAGTTTTGCATTTTTTTTGAGTCTAAATAATAATAATTTAATGTATTTGTAGATCTAATGTCTGATTAGATAACGATTGGCTTTCGTTCAAATGTTTGCTAAATATATTTATTGTTATTTATTAGATATTCGTTTGTAATGAATAAAAAAATAACAAAAGATTTATATTTTTGTGGGAATATACCCTTCAAACCCTATACTACAGTACGTCTCAATCGTGAAATTCAGGTGCAATTATGAAAAATGGCATATATTTTCACAACAGATAAGAACATCACTAATAATCTCAAAGTTAATGTAAAACTTCAATTAAGAGTCAAAAAACGATGTAATGATTAATATGTTTTGGAAGTCATGGAAAAAGTTATCAAAAAAATAAGATTATGTAATAATAAGCAATACATACCGTTATGTCGTTTTGTGAACTCCAACGAATCGACCAAAAAGTTTAACATTAAATACGAGTCAATGACTATAACCCAGAATATGAGCGTTGATTGCATTTTGGCGGAGCTCTGGAAACACATCAAAACAATCATTAGAAAAGTTGTCATTAATTTCTTGGTTTAGACTAAGAATGCAATTGACATCAAATGGCATAAACAAAACAGTGAAGAAGTCTTTATTTTTGAATCACATTCTTCTTTGGCTATTATATGAGTAACCATTCAATACATTTGTATATAAATTACTTGAAGTCAAACACATTAAAGACTAAAGCCTTTGAAATGATGGAATAATGCGCTCATAAAACACATATATTTCTTAACTGACAATAAATAGTCAAGACTTCAATTCAGTGCAGTTTTGAAGGCATTAATCACTTTTAGGGTAAAATGTTTTTACTATTTTTAAGCTCAAAATCAAGAGTGAAAATACGTTTTTTAAGTTAATGTTTGAAATTTTTTGACATAAAAATAAGTGCAAAAATCGAGCGAACTTTCAATACAATACACTTTCTATACAAACGACTGATTATTGATTTGCGTTCAAAATACAGAAAAGTTTTTCATTGATTTTCTTGTTTTTTATTCAATCACTTCTGGAATGATGTCTTAGTCTTCTAATTGTGGCAATGGATAGCACTGGTATGTGAGGGTTGAGTGAGTGAACAGTTAAGAACTAATCTAATAATTCATTGTCAGTAAACGGAAACGACTCTTACGACTGACTATGAGATCAATGAGTAATTATTGCTGTTTTCGCTCTTCTCTTACAAGTTGTCAAAGCGTTTAAGACTAAAGACTTGTCTCTAAATATTTAACAAAATTATATTCTGTGCTCAACGGCGTTAACCCCACTCTTGCCTCCCATTCCAAACAAATCCCGTCATTAATGCCTTACACAAGGCTTTCGTTTGTGTTTTTGTTATTGAAATGCATTAACAATTTTAAGCCATAGAATCATATGTGAAACACATGTAAATCAATGCCAATGTATTAACTCTTACAACAATTTTCACAAATTGTTTCAAAAATCGATGTGTTTTGTCGTAATTGGAGACAAGACATCATATGATAGAATACAATGGGAACGGGATGTACGCATTCCTCAGTGTCGGTGCTCTCAAGTGAAAACAATTAGTGTTAATTGAAATGATTTTTATATGAAAAACAAAAACATATTTTATTTCAATATATAATTGTAATCTTATTTATGATATAAGAAAAAGTTTCAACAAATAGTTATCGCAATTATATTGAAAGGAAAATCATTTAATTTTTCTTTTTATATGTTTTTCCTTCGAGTTATAAATGATATCAAATTAGAGTTTATTTTATTTGTTGGTGTTTTTCAAATATAATCAATGTTTCGCTTAATATTGTATACGAAATAAGTTGTAATTATTATAAATAAAAATATATTTTATATTTAAACGAAAACCAAAACAAAAATTCAAAACTGAATAAAATTCAATCTTTTTCTCTATCTATAAATAATACTATCCTTGAAATGATTGCAAAGAAAACCATTTTATGATATAATCACAAATATCTAGACATGAAATTAAGTCTGAGAAGCAATACATCAGTTCTTGTATTAATGTATTCCGTGAAATGTATTCCACTTTTTTGGGATATTTTCTTCATTTTCTTCATTAAATAATTTATTTTAATTTTATTTATTAATTTTTTTCGTCGACTCTCCTCTCAAATCATGACTTCATATGACTTTATATTATGAAATACTCGTCGTTTTTTAGCTAAAAAACCACTGTTTAATAGCCTTAAGGAGAAAACGTTTTCTTATGATTTGTGCCATAAATTTGCTAAATATGTCAGACATTTTTCAATGAATGGACGGTTGGTATGAATTTGAACGAAATCTAAAGTTTTTATCACAAAATAAAATAACACAAAAAATAATTCAAATAAAGAATAAATAAAAGACAAGAGAAAGAGATTTAATAACAATTTTTCACAATCTGATGAGAGTTTCAATGCACATGAGAGCACTGGGATCCCAGCGCTTGCTGTGAACGAAATGGATTTGAGGCTCAAATGTTTGCAAATGAATTGATTATATGCTAAATATTAGCCAAATTAAGGGGTTTTATTAATGGGATAAATACTATAATGTCATGTCTTGTATCGCACGTGTATTAAAATTGAGTTCCCGGCCCTCAGTCTGTCTGTCCAAAAATTGACAATATGTGGGCACAGATGCCATACAACCCATGTTTCTAAAAGCAGACCTTATTTCAGAAATGCTTTATTTTCTGGTAATTCCGCTAAAAGAGAAGCGAATATATTGGCAAATATTGCACTGCGGGAGGAATGGGAGGAATGGGATTATGGACTTATTTGAAGAATAGGATCCGTCAACAAAAGAGCTCCAGAAGTGTGTAAAGAGAGAGAAGGAGAGCACTGGGAGTGTATCTGTGAGCGAATGTGAAGATAAATTTCAGATTTTTAGCTCCAATACGAATGTGTTTTATAAGGCATTCAATGACACTCTTCACACACTTTAGTCCCTCTTCTCTCAAACACTTCTTCGCTTCAAATCATTTTTCTTTACATCGATTTCAGTATTTATTTCAAAACATTTTTCTCTATTTTTTCTCGTTTTTTGTTGTTGTCGACAACAAAACAACGATGACTTCAAAGACAACTTCTTCTTATTTTATATAATATATTGTAAAAACTGATTCCAGGCCTGGTATGTCTCTATGGTATGGGTCTATACTATGGCTTTAATTTGTTTTGAAAGCGTTTTCATTCCATAGTTTGGGTATATCTGTGAAAGGCTTACACCTATTGAAAACTTATTATCATTTTGATTAAGAAATCATAAAATGATTGACAAATAAAAAGATATATTTATTTATAAATTCAATCTTCAATTTAACTCATGGCACAAAATGTGGAAATATTGACACAAAATAATATTCAAATAAACTTTTTTCATATTTTTATTTAATTAAATATAAAAAACAAAAACATTTCTTATTATAAAAGGAAAGCAAAAGCAATGATAATAAACAAAATGTTATTTATTTAAATATTTTACTAAAAACTTCACAAAAATTTTTATTCTTCTAAACAGTTTAATGACAAGTGTTTTAGGGAAAGACGTTTTAGCCCTTCGAGGATCTCAACGCTAAAAACTAAAAAGTTTTCACTTATTCAGTGAATTAATTTCAAACAAAGAGACAGAAAATAAGTTTTAAAATTATAAAATACAAGAATTTTATGCTTAAGTATGAAATAAGTGACAAAATATTCATTAGTTATTTGTTGAAAGTCTTTGTTATGAATTTGTTATGAATTTCCGCTTTAAAAATGTTAAATAAATTTACAAATGAGCCAAATGTCAGATATATCATAAGAAGAGATGTTTTGACAAAACAAAAGAATATTTTCTTATCATTTCATAACAACATTTAATATTTTTCGTTACAAAACAGACTGTCATTCCCTAAGAATAAAAAGTTTTTCGATCATTCCTTATCGCAATTCACTCTTTGTGTTGAGTAAATGAAAACTATTTTTATATAAATATTATAATGTGTTTTGAAATTCAATTTAGAGAACAATACGTTATGTTATGTTATTGTAACAAAAGGTTAGACCAAATCTGTATATGTTTTATGTCTTCTATACTGTTATATGCATTATATCTGTATTTTAAATTCAGATCATATGAACTCTAATCCGATAGAGATTTTTCTTGTGTTGTTATGTCTAAACACAACGAAATCAATTATAGACAACATTTAGTCTCCAATCCATACAATGCTTAAGTTTTTTCGATCAATGCTTCGATGGCTCAGCGCTAATATCGACCACAAAAGCACTGTTAGAACACAGTCAGAGCACAGGGTTTCACAAAAACAATATCCATTCAATGATATTGAACTGCACCTGAGACCTATCAAACCTACCAGTGCTCACATACCACGAAGCAGTAGACAAACAACACTTCACTTACACCACTCTTTGCCATACATTTCCCAAAGAAAACTCTATTTTAGTTTTTTGAATAAATTTTGGATTTTTTTATACATATAAAGAGTTTTTCTCAAGTTTTACATTTGATATAATATTATGTATTCTTTGATATTCTCTTTCCTTAACATTATTTCTCACATTTGTATTGAATAGAAAATAGTTTTTTATATGATTTAGTTTTTTTTAATATAAAGTTTAAGAAAAAAGTTTTATATAAATTGATATCAGATATAAAAAAAGATTACTTTATAAATGAATTCAAACTTACCTTAAATTTAAAGAATAAACTCTAATTTTATGGCAAAATGTTTCGGTTGACTTCACTTTAGAATATATATCAATCAATAGATAAAATCGATTTTTGAGTTCATTTGATCAATAATTATATTATATTTCTTTGAAAACAACTTCTCATATAATGTTAACAAAATGTGACACTCATTTGAAAATCGCTTTCATTGATATTTGACGTTATTTTTTAAAAAAGATTTTCACAAAACATATAATGAAAGCAAAAGTTTTTGTAAAACTCATGAAAAGTTTGGTTCATAAGTGATGCCCAAAATATTTGCTGAAACATTGGTGTAAAACGACTCTAAACGACTGAACCAACTGTTGGGACGACTGTTCACACCTTTGTTTTATTGAAGAGAACGTGTAATAAAAATTTTGCGATAAATTTAAACTTTTCTCCGTATATATAATTAGGAGAACAGTCGGAGAGTCCGTTGCCTTTAGTGTCAGTTCACTTGTAATTAGTGGGCACTGGAATAGTAAGTCATAAATGGATTGTTTGGAGAACAGCCCCAACACGAGAGAGACCTACTATTGAACTACTATTCAAATGCTTTTCAAAAGTGTTTTCATATTATATATTGAAAAGCGTTTTCACAATTAGTCGCTTCTTATGGTATAAATGGTATGAATGGTATCACTAAATAAGATCTCTTTTGTTTGACCAAAAGTTATAACTGATTTGACTTTTGTGTTTCACTGTCTTCGCACTGAACGCCAAGTGCCGATCGCACCATCAGTTCGTGTTTCTCAGCAGACGTCTCAACACTGGCAGACCAATTGGGACGGCAGGTCATGCGCCGATACAACTGTGCTCTTTATATGATATCTCCAACATTCGGATGATAGCACAGGGAGTGCAGAGGACAAGGCGTTGAGGGCGGCCTCTCTTTATTACAGCGCAACAACTTTTTATAGTTTAACTGTTTTCGGGAATAAAATAAAAAAGTTTTCTTTTATTATACCTTAGCTTTTGGTCTGACTTTTGAGATATAATTAAAACGAAAAAATGTAATAAAAATACGAAAAATGCTTTAATTTCAACGAAATAATTAGTTGTGAATTGCATCCAATGTTCACAATAATAATAATTTATTAGTCGTATCAGAAATTCTGGTTTTAGTTGTCTTTTGTTTTCATCACACGATTTGTGTGAGCGAACGGAAAGGAAAGTTTGTTTTGTTTTTGTTTGCATTTTTATTATACAATATATTAGTGAATGTATGCAAAAATGATTACTTAATTGACGCGAAAAATAGCACAAAAAATTGAAGACTTATTGAGAGGTCTTTATAGTACTGTTATCTAATGTATTCGTTTGTATGATATTCTTTGAGTCATATTCTTTGTCATTATATTCTATGTCACTTTATATTTATGAGAAGTCAATAAACACTCACACATTTAAAAGTATAATTCGTTTTTCTCGTGAAAAAAAACTTTTTTTTTTGTTACTTTGAGTTTGAATAACAATTTGGAGAAAAACTAAACAAATTATTGCCTTTTCTTGCATTCAAATGATATAAAACTTTGCGAAACTGAGCGAATATAATGACAGTTCGGGTAAACTTTATTCTTGAGACACATCTCATATACACATAAAAATGTTCACAAATTTTCATTTATAAATAATAATCAGTTTATATGTTATGCCAAAAAATAGTTATGCATTACTTACACACGAATATAAAAAACAAGTTTTGCGTAAAATTTCTTTTCTAAATATAATTAAAATATAAAGAGATATTAAAAGTAAAAATGGGATCACATTTTAGACATTCCCTTCTCTGATATAGAGTTTGTCATAAAAATTATGAGTGTTTCAAATGGATTATTTATGCCCAAAAAAAACCTAAAACAGTGAACAACAAATATATCGTTAAAAATATCATTAAATAAAATATTAATATTTGAAAGTTTATCACTAAATATGGTATCGACGCTTAATCGCACTGTTATGTCGCACACGTAAGACATGATTACAATTTAGTCGCGAAAATGATTGTTTATATAAACGTATAGCATATATAACATCAATCTTTTATCATTAGATCCCTATCCCTACAACCGGTGCTGTTTAGGTAGTAATACTTCTCCTCTTATATGAAGTATAAGTTTTGTAACGCTTGAGAGGGGCTGAAGAGCGGAGGTATTAATGAAATCCCCAAAATTTGAAATATTCTCTGAGGGGCACAAAAACGTATAGATTGTGAACACAATATTACAATATATTGAAAGCACAGGCAAAGCACAGGGATCTGTTCCTCAAATAATCCGTCATTTGTATTGCAGTTATATATTCACAATATTTTGTATGTTCTCTGCTTTGGATTCATTAGGGTTTGTGTGCAACAGGGAATGGGATGAAGCCCTCGAAGACAGCCATCACAAGAGAGGCCAGACTGAGGGGAAAGGGAGAGAATCGTCAGATGAGAGGCAACACCACTGGGTTTCTCAATACAGTTGACGGACGGATTGGAACTCTATTAGACCTAATGTATGACATTTACAACGAGAAAGACATTGAATTCTACTTTGAAATCAACGCTATTTTCTGTCTATAATTTGGTTAATATTCGGACAAAAGTCTAAAATGTTTTATTCAGTTGAGAGACAACTATTGAAATCCCATTTCATGTCAACTGTTTGGACAGTTGACATGAATTGCATGAATAGATCTCATAATTAGTAGACATTGAATACTATATAATAGTCTTAATAATTGTTTGTAAATAAAAACTAAAAATAAATTTAAACGAAAAATGAATTATCAATTAATTGAAGTGAATTGAGAAGCAATGCATAGGAATAATAGAGTAATTGTCTCTTGAATTGCTTGAATCAATTGCAAGATTGATGTCTGACTCCAATGCAAACAATTACATTGAGGCCAACACTCTCTTCGCCAATGCATACACAAATGTCGTGTTTGAACAGTTAGTTTTGCACAGACTTTTGGTGAGAGAATTAGCAAAAGCTGTAGAAATCTATTTTCGAAACTCAAATACTGAACAAACTTTTGACAAAATACCAAAAAAGTTTTCCTACTTTTAAAAGCAATTCGGTATGCAATCAATGAAGGCATAGATCGGATGCAAACATTTGGTCCTTTGGTTTACAGACTTATAGACTGAGAGTTCGGCAAAACTGTTAACAAATGCAAACAATGACTACAATTGAGAGTAATTTTAAAGAAAAAAAGCGATTTTGATTCAGACTTATTGTTGATTTGATTATTTGGTCATACATTATACATAAGCACTCTATAGACCATACTTTGTTTGATCAGTTGATGGATTAGTGTTACATCACATCCCATCCCATTATGACTAACACCGACGACTACCCAAATGTCTAGCGATTTGTATCTGTTTTTGAAAATAAATTGAAATGAATTGCAATGAATTGCAATGAATGGCAACGAATGAAAAGTTTCAAATATCAAAAGCTATGAGCGATTCAAACAACCAGTTCTTCATTTCGTCTACCAGTCTATCGAAGGCTACTTTATTTCATTTGATATATAACATTGAATTCAATTTATTCATCAATTGATAACAATCTGAAACTCTATTAATGTTTAACCAATTGTTGTCTCAATTGCAGACATCGATATGTCGTCAATAGTTGTGAAGACATTCAATAATTTTTTATTAGTTTTCAAATCAAATTTCATGTAATTATAAGTCATTAAAATGAGCTCAAAATTCACTTTTCTTTAACACAAATAAATATTAAATCCTATTAAAAGAAAGTTAAAAAATATTTATTATAAAAATTGTTCAAAATTTTAATCATTAAATTGATAAAAAGTGAACATCAGAACATCAGAGCTAATCATAGCTAATGGAAAGACATCTAATGGTCGACAAATGTAATGATAATTGAATTTTGGACATAACTATTCAATTGAATCGATGCTAAAATTATTTTATAGTTCACACAATTAGATCCGGAGATTGGAATTCACTATTAAGGGGAGAAGATATAGCTTCGGATCATTGGTTACCACACATTCTGTCTGTCCGTCGGCCCAAACATATTATACCATTTGAATGAGTTTCAAAAAACCTTTTATTCAAATGTTATACATATTATTGTAGGAAATGAGTGTCGGCTTTAGTGGCGTATGTGAAACACAACTCAATATGGATAGAGAACAGGCAGAACAGGCAGGACAGGCAGGAGTGGTGTAAATCCCATCTAAAGACACGTGCGAATCAAGGGTTTCATAATTGAATTTTTTTTAAAAAAACTTCGGTCTGAAACGAATCGCACAAATACTGGTCCGATATTTTTGGCACAAATAAATTGAAATATCCCTTCTCTACAGAAACGGTTGAAAAGGGATGGAAAGGGGGTTTATGGCTGTGTTAACGATACGATAGTGTTTTTGAACACACGTAACATTTAAGATAGGGTTCACTTTACGGACCAATAATTAATTTAATTAAATTTAAATATTTTTTGAAATTTAATGAAAGAATATTTTTTGGCTTCAATTCATATCAATAAATACTTTTCGGCGAATTGTATATCGTTTTCGACCTAATTCTCTGTCAAAAACATAAGCGAAAAAATAAATGAGCAAAACATGCATCGAATCAAATAATACAACTCTTTGTGAGATATTTTATATTAATATTAATTGAGTTATATTTATATGTTATTTGACTTTCAAATTATTTCTCAAAAAGACTGATGTTTTAAAAATAAGTACAGCTTCGGCAAAATATCCGGGAGCTGTGTTGCACCGGGACCTGTGTTGCACCGGCAGATTAATCTAACACTTGATTATAATTAATGATTACTCGTCACTGAAATACATTATTATAGCTATATATGGTATGACATAAGAGGACCCTCTCGTGTGTCGGAGTCTTGTTGTGGATTTCATTGCAAAAAATTAAACTAATCTTTCATTTGATTTTCACTTATATTTTGCTTTAAAATATACTTTATATTCAAAACCTATTTCGCGATTCGTTACGATTTCGGTCATCTCTATGGCTCTCAAAAACGGATTGATCTCTTATGACACGATAGCACCGAATGATAGGACAGCTCATCCCACGAGTGTCATAAACTGCCGGTCCTATCAGTGATGGAAACTCAAAAATGCTTTGAATACAATAATAATAAAGTTGTGAATCATTTCAAAAACGTTTAATTATTTAAAAGGATTTTGAAATTTTGTGATATTTTTGGCCCTATTTTCAAAGAATTGAGAGATTTTTAAATTTCTAAAATCCCTTTTAATGCCCCAAAACCCTTATCGCAAAAAATAAGGGGAAAATTGCTTTTTTATGTTAGTCTCAATCGCAATGGAATTGAGAGAAAAATAGCATTTTTATGTAAAAACAGAAAACTTTTAATGAAAAAAATACTCTATTATATAAAAACACTTTTCATTCATTGGAAAAAAGTTTCAAAAAATTGTATTACTTTCTGACACGAACTCAAAGTTATTAAAAAGAGATTAATTTATAAATTAATAATTAATCAAATTATATGTAATGTCAGTTACGCTAAAAATACTGACACAAAACAGACTCAAATAATAAATGGATTTTTTTGTGAAAATATTTTCAAAATACAGAAAATATATCAAAAATAAAAATAAAATATTTCTAAAGTTTTTTCAAATATTTTCAAACCATTCAAAGTGAAAGTGAAAGTTGAGGAGAAGGGAGAAAATGTTGAGCAAATAGTGAGCAATATTTGGGCGAAAATATGCTTTTCTTGTGGTGTATATGAGATGTGAATTAGAAGTGAGTATTAATGAGAAGTAATGTTAAACTCATTTCAAAGTAATCCCAATAATGAGTGCTTTCGTTGATTCCAATGTTTTTGGAAAATTATTGCTTAAATGCATTTGCAAACGACTGGCCAACACTTGCACTGGCACTGGTGTATAGCGCTGGCAGACACGCATTATTTAACAGGCAATGGAAAGCACTGTAGGATTGGGAGAAAATGTGTTTCTCACTCTCACTGCCCGAGAGCGCGAGGACTGGAATTGCACTCAATATAAATGAGAGTTTTTGTGATGTTTGGGTCGAAAGAAATGCCAATTACTAGACATTACTGAATGTGAGCTCAGATTGTGATGCGATTGTGTCAACGCTTATGTGTTATTGCAGTAATGCATGCAAATAGACATGAGTTGTTAGTGTCAGACAATGTATTACCAGTTCTTGAGATTTTCATACCAAACAAAACCACTCAAAACTCTTATGCAAAACATTAAAAATACATTTGTTTTCAAGAATTTAAATAAACTTTAATTGCATTCGAGATATAAATGAATAAATTCTTTGGCATTAATTGACTCTTGAATATTGTTTACTCACTTCAGAGTCAGATATTATTTGTACATTGAATGCAAGATTTGAAAAATGATTGAGAATTGAGACCTAATTGGGAGATAAGTCAGACTTGAAGAGAAGGAGTGAATTGTTTTGATATTTGTTGTCCAAATAAAACCAAATCAATAAATGAACTCAAATTCACTTGAATTACGACTAATGAATGTCAACATTGAATACATAACAACAGCTATGAGACAGACATTCAAGTGATTGATATTATTGTTTGCAATCAATACTCAAATGAATTCACACTTCAATTGAATCAAACATTCATTGTATGCGACAAACAGTCGTTCAATCGATGAAAATAATGTTTTACATGATTTTAATGAAAGCAAATCCAAAATAAATGTTATATTTTGTGCTGACTTTGAACTCATTTTTATGATTTATGATGTATTTGAAGATTAGATGAAAAATAAAGTCTAAAAATTAAGAGAAATTCAATTAAATGGACTTTATTTTCAACACTCAGTGAACTGAAATCAATCTTCTATTCAAAAGATAATATCTTTAAAGATATTTTTCACTCACTTTCCACTCTTCGAAAGGCTATGGGAAAGAAAAATGAGATTTACTTAACGTTTTTTTTTATTGGGAAGGCTTTCCTCTCGACCTAAGAAAACGGTTCGACACTTATATTAATTTGGTTTCACTTTTACGCCAGAGATTAGAAGAAAAAAAATTAAATGCAAAGCCTTTGGGGGAAATCCTAACTATTTGTTCATAAAAATCAAATATAAAATGTTTGTCAGATTTTTAATGAAAAAAATAGAAAAAATACTCGTTTTCTCTCACATAACACAGTGTTTGCAAAACAGATATATTATTAATATTAACGAAAAATTTGCAATTTTTATTCGACCACTTGTTTGACAGCCAGACCAGAGCACAGGCCAGAGCACAGGCACTAAGCTATTCATTATAATTATCTGAGGAAATGCCGCGAAAGTTATGTCTACTCATTCTTATATAAATGCAAATTCAGGGGATATTATGTATGAGTGCTAATCACGGGAGGAGTTGATCAACGAAAAGGTGGCCTAAAAATATGTGCTCTTTTGGCGAACTATGAATTCGTGGCTCAAATACTACAGACACCATTGAAGACCACCGGCAGAGAGAGACTCATATAATTAGATTAGTTTAGGTTCCGCTGTAGACCAGTTCCTATGTATAGCCCCTATCTATTCAATATACCGTTCCCTCATTTCCCCCTAAAAATTGTTAAACACTTAGGGCTTATATGTTTTAATGCACTGAATATATGGCTCTAAACTATATTTGAATATATGAACGGATCTCATATTATTGTTACTATTATTTTGATTAAAGGACAGGAACGGGACCGGAGTGTCGGTCGGCACCGGAGTAGTGTTGGTCGCAGTCCTAACCAATGCATTGACGACACAATTGATTATACTTTGCATTTATAATGTTATTATTTGTTCCTTAATTTTCAAGTTTTGTTTGATTTTCAATCGAAATAAAATTCAATTCAAATTCAACTGAGAATTCAATTCAAAGTTTGATCATTGGATTAATGGATAAAAAATATTTTTTGGCAATAATTTTAATTCAATTAGAAATTATTGGCAAAAGTTTTGTTATTTGATTAATACAACAAAAATAGCAAACATTTTGTGCAGAAAATTGAAAAATATTTAAATTAAATTTTCATGAAATTTAAATAAATTTGTTTTGGTTTTTATTTGGCTTTTAAAATGTGTTTATTTTTGGGTTAAATTTATTTTTTTTTTGTAATTTAATTAAAAAATAATTTTAAGAATTAAATATTTTTGATAATAAAGTCATATAATATTTAATTGAGTTTTTTCTGGTATTATATATAAATCTTGTGCTGAAAATAAATATAAAATTCTTGAAAAAACAAAAATTTCTTATTTTGTATTTGAATTAAAATTATATTTTAGTTTTGCGTTACATTAAGTGTAAAAAATGTAATTAATTATAAATTATTTGTATTTTTAACATTATCTCTGAAAACAGTGTCTAATCAGTCATTAAGGGGAAGAAAATCGTGAAAACCTGTGCCGTTACGGACCAGACATATGAATGAATGTCCATTTCCTCTAAGTTTAGATTGAGTCTCAAATTATCACATTATTTGATCCAAATATTGATAATTTAATTATAAATTAATACATATTTTTTTGTTGGCATCAAATGTAAAATCATTTCTTCATATGAATCAAAATCTGATTCTTTTCGTCACATATTTCCTGTGACTATAAGTTGTTGTGATTTATTTGTGGGAATAGTTTTGCCATAAATTTTAAGTCAAAATTTTTTTTGTTAAAATGATTTTGATCTAAAAAAAGTTAATTAAATATATTTTTGTTTATCTTTTCATATATGAAAAAGAAGAAAAATTTAAAATTTATTGTTTGTATGAAAATATGAATAAATATTTAGTGATTAAATAAAATATTCAACTATTGATAAACAGGCGATAATTCGTTGTTAATCAGGAATGAGAGAACAAATTGAAAACATTATCATTCAATGAGATCTCAATGTTTGTAAAGATTGAAATAAAATAATTGTTTCTCAAAATTCAAACCAATTTTTTCTTCAAAAGTTTTCATATAATATATTATAAATATTTATAAAAATGTCAAAAATCTAAACAGAATTAACACTCATGCCATGAACTGATATATTATTATGTGATTAATTATAGTTAAGAATAAAAAAATATAAGAAAATCTTTAATATTTAGTAACATTTTTAGCATAAGTTTTAATTACATTTTAAGCAAAACTTTTCGCGCATTATATTTGTTGATAAAGTATTTGAAAAATTGAATATTTCTTTAATGAGATGAATATGTTATAAATAAGAATAAAAAACATTTTTGATTTTGAAATAAAATAAATTTTTTTATGAAAATGTTTTTCAATTATAATTATATTCAATATTAACCGAAAAAAAGCAAAACAAATAAAAAAATGTTTATAATTTCATTCAATTGGTGCTCATTATTGCCATTTAAGAGATATTTATCTCAAAATACCAAACATTTTCGGCTTTTTTTTATAAACGCTTTTCAATAAAAATCACATAATATTTATAATTGAATTTTTCGTTACATAACTAATAGTCCTAAAGTTAAAGCTTATTAAAGAAATTGATCCCAAATTTAAGTAATAGATCGTTAACTCATATATAATATCAGATTTGAATTAATAACTCAAATATTTAAAGGGATTTTATTCTTATTTTGAAGACATAATAACATTGAATACTTTATGAAGATTTTCTCTAAAGAAGTTAAGCTCAAAATAATTTTCAAAACTTCTTTTCGAATAATTTTCATAAAGTTTTCATTTTTCAAAAATTGTATAAAACTTATTAACATATAATTTGAGTCCATTTTTGACAGTTTTCTTCAAAACAAGACTTGAGATTGAGATCAAAATTCATTAAATATCAAACAAACAAATGACTTGTATTTCATTTTAAATAACCCGGGTGTTGGCAATTGTGACTCAATTAATACTCTCTTTTCATAATCAAAGACTCAATGCTTTGAATACAATGTTATCTTTCATTAAAATAGTTTTAAAATACTCTTTTAAAAAGTCTATTTTGTGCCCAATATCTCAAAATGTGAGCCATAAGTAGTGCTGAAAAACATGTGTTTTGCATATGAACTGAACTGCAAATGAATGCTATTTATGCCAAGAGTTGTTTGACTGACAAGACATGAAGACATGAGACCAACACATCCTTAAAGACCAAAGAGAATAACAATGAATAACATTGTGTTAAAAATGAAGAAATTCTTATTGAAAAAAGAGACCGTTTGTTAGGATCTGAGACTTCACGAAAAAAGTTATCAATTCTTCAAAAGGACTCACAAAAAGTTATACTACTTCTAGACGTCAACTAAAACTCTGTTTTTAATTATGTTTAAAAAGTTTTTTCCACAAAAAATCATTAAAAACAAGTTATTTAGTGTTTTAATGAAATATTTTTATTTGAATTTAATTTAAATAAAAAACTATTTAATGGCAGAAAAAAGAGTCAATTAATAAACGAAAAATTCATAGCAAAACTTTGACCAACACTTGATTACATGCCTTTAATTTGATGTCAAACTTAATGTCCAAATAAAAAGAAAAAAAAGTTTTCTTTTAGAGAAAAAACTTATGTTTTTGTGTCTTTTGACAAAAATATTTTCTCTCATTTTGATTGAAATCGTCTTTTATTTCAAAATCTTATCAGTCATTCTGTGACAGAATCTCAAGTCATTTGAAGACAATTTATTTGTATTGCCTTAAGATTTATTGTTTCGCTTCGAGTCTTTGGTCTCTCTTTTGGTTCAAAACTATTTTTATTTTCTCTTTTATTATGACTGAAAAAAAAACTTACATTAAGTTAAATACTATCAAAAGACCTCTCAGTCTGTCTTTGCTTTTAATTCATTTATTAAATAATATCCCATTTATTGTTTAATCTCTCATTTCATCTCTTATTTTATTTTCTTAATGTCTTATCAAAACATACTTAAGGTTTGATTTTTAAAAATTAATTCAATTTTCAAATTATTTTTATGTCATAAAAATTGGTTTATTTTTTATACACTTTTAAATAAAAGATATTTTTAAGAAATAAATATTATTTCAAATAATAATTCATAAATAAAATAATTTTAATTTAACATTGACTTCACATTCAGTCTAAAGAACATGAAAAATAAATTCTCATTGATTTTAAACACATAAATATATTTTGAAATAATTTTAGTAAAAATAACTAATTTCACGATTCCTGACATTAAATGCAATTAAGTTTACTATTAGTTAATGAAATATTATTTTCCGTCAATTTATAAAACATTAAATTATATATTGAATACTCATATGAATGTTAACTTTGAAATTGATTTCTCGATAATTGGCTATAATTTCAATTTATTTTCATATAATAAAATAAGTTTAGAATTTAATCTAATCTATGGTTTTGTAGATAATATAATAGTTTTTAATTCAATGAATAAAAACAAAACAAATTTTATAATATTATAGTCAAACTCATTGGCAATACATTGGAATGTATTATAATTTATGAAAACTTCAATTACCTGTTCCTTCAGAGTCCGAATGGTATGAAAATTTTCTTTTGAAAATATGTTTAAATAGTTTCAAAAAAATCAAATTCATTTCTCTCTATCGTTTGCACAGAAATAACTTAATAATAAACTAATGAATTTATAATACCGAATTTATTGACCTAGAATTGCGGTGCAACTATACGTGAATTGGGTAGAAAAGTCCGTTCCCCAAAAAGGGT
>JAQIXR010000792.1:0-19481 GCA_034700825.1 Quadroppia sp. Gr-Ori-00064 | reverse complement strand
ATTGTCGAATATTTGCAATAAATTGTTTTCAATTCAATGACCGTTTGGTTAACACTCAGACGATTGTGAACTTGTGTGCAAACTGTCATTCCTTTGGTCTAAACGACGTTTGAAGCAATGTTTGAAACATATTCTTATCACAAGTTTATTAAAATTTTGTTAATAAAAGTGTTTTTATTCAAATCGAGATTAAATGATTAAACAATAATTAGTGCTTTAATCGTCTTTTTGTGACTCTTCTGATGGTTGGGCGGCTTTATTGCGTTCAGTCTGTCTTTCCTTCTCTATCTGTTCCCGCTTTTTAGATCCCGAAACGATGTCATCGATTCTGAGCAAAAGGATTGCCGTCTGAAATGAATGCAAACAAATATTAATTCAATCAATGGTTAAACCAATCGATGATAACCTCAATCGCCGTCTTATAGACTTGAAGTTTCACAGAAAGCGGTTCCCAAACGCCCAACGTCTTAATGTCTGTCAACTGACCCGTCTCTCCATTAATACCCCACGACTTGTTGTCGGCAGAAGTGGTGGCGTGTTTTGCACGCAATGCCGTCAATGTCCTAATGGTATCTCCGCCACAATTCTGTATAAGAGTTCGCGGAATCACTTCCAATGCCTTCTGAATGACTCGATACGGCCATTGATGGACACCTGTAATAGTCTTCGCCTTTTCACTCAATATCTGAAAAAATTTATATAAAATAAATATAAAATCCATAAAAATCATTATAACAGTCAATACCTTTCCGACTGCCATTTCGACGGCTCCTCCGCCGCATAGTATGAAGGGTTCGGTATATATGTTGCGGACGACAGACATCGCGTCGTGAAGATTGCGCTCAATCTCATTCAACATGTCCTTCGAAGCCCCCCTTAATAGTATTGTACACGCCTTAGGATTCTTGCATTCAGTGATGAAACAAAAGTATCTGAAAATCATTTTATCGTAAATTTCAATGTAAAACATGTGACGACAGTCCCTACTCATCCCCGATCTTTTTAATCTCGAACAGTCCGGCATCAGTTCCAATGTCTTCTTCTCTGATCTCATCTGTTCTGTAGACAATGGTAGCGCCTGTGGCTCTGGCGATGCGATTGTTGTCAGTCTTTTTGACGCGTCGGACACAAGAGATGTCGGCCTTCACTAAGAAATGTTGAGCCAAATCGGAAATGCCTTTTTCGGTGATCACTAAATCGGGTTTGAATTTAATAATGTCTGAACACATCCTTTCAATGAATTCCTCTTCTATTTGAAGAAGACGTGTAAAGTCATTGTCTTTCATGATTTCGATGTCAGTCTTTGAGATCATTTAGAATTAATAACTTTTATATCTATAATATACCCCTGTATTACCTGACTTTCCCCCTTCTTATACTCCAAACCGCAGTCAAGTAATAGAATTCGTGGGTTTTCGATATATCTGAAGAAAAGACTTTAATTAGTGATAGAATTGATGACCAAATGACAAAACCTCTTCATTTTTGAATGAGTCACGTCTTTGTTGAGCATAATTCCGGTCAATACCTGTGACTCCTCTACCGAACCTCCGGGTACTTTCTCCACTTTGGCGTACTTTTTAATATCAATCTCTTTTCTACCGTTTTCTTCAATCAACACCGTTTTCACAGCTCTTAGGGCCAAATCACATGCAAAGTCACCCCTTAAGGGGTAAATCATTAGTAACTGTTATATAACTTTATATAAATTTCTTACAGTTTTCCGAAAATTTTAGTTCCGATACAACTCTTAATCAAATCAATCACTTCTTTGTCATTATTGACATCAATCGGAAGCGCAATGTCTTTCAATATGTTGATCATGTCCTCCAACGCCTGTCTGTAGGAACTGATGATAACTGTCGGGTGAATGTTCTGCTCAAGAAATGGTTGGGCGACTGATAACAGTTCTCCGGCAAGTATTATGACAGAAGTGGTTCCGTCACCGACTTCTTCGTCTTGTGTGCGACTGATCTCAATCATGGTCTTCGCCGCCGGATGTTTGACAGTGATCTCCCTTAGGATTGCATTGCCATCGTTTGTCATAACAATACTTCCCATTGGATTCATTAACATCTTTAGGAATGACCACAAAAAACATATTCAAATCAAGTCTTAATAACTCCTTATTTGGTAATGAGAGCACATGTCTGTCCATTGGGGAGTGGGAGGCAGTGGACATACCTTGAGCATAGCTCTTGGTCCCAAACAGGTCCGGATGACATCAGCGATGGCTTTCGAGGCCTTAATGTTCTCCAACTGTACTTTTCGGCCGAATTCGCGTTTCGTGTTTTGGCCTATAATTGGATCAGTTATTAGACATTAAACCAATTGACAATTAAGTCAACACATACTCAAAACCAATATCTGAGGCGTTCCTCCCATTCCTCCAAACATTTTGTATTTAAATGAGTTGTTTATTAAATAAAATTTAATTTACAAATAGTTTTGAAGACAAATACAAACGGTTTGATTGAAAGCACACTTTCGTTGTCTCTCGACATGTGTTGTCCGAACGGACGCCAGAGTTCGCTATCGTCTGAAACGATTGACTTCAAGTATAGAGGACTTGAGTATAGATTGCATTGAATGTGAATGTGATTGAAATGATTGAAGTGTTCACACACTTGGAAAACAGTCTTGAATTGCATGAACACATCGATGACAATCACCGCAACATTATATTCATTGCAATCATTTTAATCATTGAATTTTAATTATCATTAAGACATAAAATATGGCAAATCTCCACATATTTTGCAATCACTTGTGATCCAAATCACATACTATGGCCTCTAATCTCTTCCGCACAAAAATCACTTTTTATTCCCAATTCGTTCAAAACTGAAGAATATTTGGAAATGGATTTAGTTTTGGATTTAGGTTTGAAATCACATTTTATTTCATTTTTATTCAAACCCTTATTGGAATTGAAACTAATTTTGATTAAGTTGTGTATGAATCTAATGACCCCTTGAATACCCCTTCACTGCATTCATTAGAATATTCTGTTAAAGAATATTCAATTAATTTGAGTTAAATTGTATATAATGTGTATATTTATGTTAACCGATGACTAAACTCGACCTTTTAGTGGACCTATTCTGTCATACCTTTCCCTCTGACCATAAATAATTTAATAATGACTAATAGAATCATTAAATCAAAATAAATTTACATTGAAATTAATTTTTTGAAAATTGAATTTTTAGTAATTTTAATAATTTTTAAAATATTTTAGTTATTATTAATAGCATATTATTTGGTAATTATCCCAAAAATGCTATCAAACAATTTGGTCGTCGTTTGCAATATTTGCTTATTATAAATCAGTTCTTCTTTTCAGAGAATATTTGTTTGAATGAATAAAAAATTAAAAATTAATTGAAAAATATTTATAAGATTTTATGCAAGTTTTCGATCACTTGAAACAAATGTTTTTCAATGAAAATGTCATACAATTTAATTATGAATAACATCTGTCTGTCTGTCCAACAGATGAAGTGTCAGACCATTCAAATGCAAAGAGTAGAGCATTCAGTGCTGGCGCTAAACCTCGCACGGGTTTACACAACTGTGCTTTTGTGGCCAATACTGATCGCAACAATTCATGTTCGAGTCCTCAACGATATCATAACTACCGGCGCGAAACCATTTGTAGCGAAAGTATGGAAATAAACATTTGATTCAATTAAATAAAGCTTTTATTTTCACTTTTAATATACAATATATTATGTAATAAACCCTTAAATGCAAACACCTTCAGGTCCTTCAGGTCCTCCAGACTCTACTCCGACAGGCTTTAAAAAACTCAAGAAATTTCAGTCGATTTGGTCGACAATAAAACGCTTTTCACCCGTTCATCGAATCAAGAATTCTTATAATAAAAGAAAACTCATTGAGAAAACGAATCGTTTATATGCGAGTCATCCGGATATCAGTTATAATAATTTGGTTGTATTGACTCAACTCGAAGAGAAGAGGAGTCGGGACGACACCGACGTTCCCTCTATTGCTAAATCTGCTTCTAATAAGCCCTTTGACGTTCACAACCTCTTTCACCAAAATTGCGATCCTTTCGATAATACCATTAAAAGAAACTCAATTCAAATGGATTCCATCGGAGATAATGTGAGTCAATATTTATTATAAATAAGTTTTCCATCAATTGGTCAAAACTTAACCGATATTCGGGATATTCTGTGTTAACAGAATATTAAGTTCAAAAGCATTTGAGATTCATTTCCAAACTGTTCTTCATTTTGACATAATATGAAAATACATTAAAATTTGACATTATTTAAGAGATTTGACATTTAATGTAAAAAATGTATTTGTTTTATATTTGACGAAAACCTTATGTAAAATGAATTGAATATTAGTATTAATAGGGATTATAACAACAAATGCATTGATATTCATTACATGTATATAATATCAAATGCTTTTTACGTGTTTACCAAAGTATTTACAACAATGACAATTGAAATGAACAAAATTCTGCAGATTTTCACAGAGTTTATATAACCTAAAAATGTTGTCAACATTTTTATTATAATTAATGAATATTTTTAACGTTTTAGTTATGTCTGAAAAACTTTTTATAAATTACTCGAAATTTTTAAGTATAAATTGATATTAATTTCAATTATTTTAAAAACAAACCAAACGTTTGCACAACTGTTAACCAATGGTTTGTTTCTTATCTAAGATTTATTAAATTCTTTGGAAACGATGATAAAAATATAACTCAAGCGATAACTTTTGCCGTTGAATATATGGCTATTAATTGAAGTAAAGATGAAATGAGATTTGATTTCCTTTATGTGAAGCAATGACAGGAACAGAATTTTATGAAACAATTGTTACGAAATGTAAAATTTGTGAATAATTTTTATGACTTTTATACTTATGTTTGTATAAAATGTTTTGTTAATAAGCGATCAAACATTACTTCGTTTAAAACAATGAATTAAATTATATATTATTATATATAATAAATTACATCGAATTCTAACAGATATGACATGTTTTGTCAAATTCATTAACACCTGCTTTGAGTTACTCTTACAATAAATATTTCAATTTAGTTCACAAATAATAATAAATAAATGAATTTAAATGAATGAACAAAAATGAGAAAATTTTTCTCAAATAACAATCACTATTTAGTGAGTAATTCGTTGTCAAACCATTTGTTTAAATTGTGATTAATATCAAATGCTAGGAATTGGCGCTAAATCGTCAGAGAGTGTCAGCCCTAAGACAACATTCCTTTTACCACTTGGAAGTGCATCTGATTTGTGCTCAAAATCTGTTAGCAAAGGATGCCTGTGGTATAGATACCTGTGCTCTCATCACTCTATTAGATGAAATGAATTGATATTTTTAGGAACGAGTGATCCTTACGTGAAGTTCAAGATTGGTAACAAAATTGTGTACAAAAGTAGAATTGTCTCCAAGTGTTTGGACCCTAAATGGGACGAACGTTTTGTCATACCAATAGAAGATGTATTCCAAGCCATTCAGATCAGAGCATACGATCATGACTTTGGATTTCAAGACGACTTTCTCGGAACAGCTTTCATTGATTTGACAAAACTCGATATTTCTAAGTATTTTTCAATTCATTTCAAACTTATTTATTAATACATTTCAATCATTAGACCAACAGAACTGCAATTGACTTTGACTGAGTCGGACAAAGAGACCGAATCCTGGGGTCAGATATTTCTTAGCGTCACTTTAGTGGCAAAAACTCAGGAGGAAAAGGAAATGGTATTAAATTTCATCGATTAATAGATTTATTATATTTTGATATTCACTAAATATGTTTAAATCTGTGTTTTGTTTGTCATAAAAAAGCTATTAATTTGTTATTAAATTAAATTATACAATCTTGGTCACATTGATCATCTTGGTCGAATTGCATGCTAAACATTTTAAAGCAATTTTACATTATTTAAATTTAATGAATATCTTAACAGCACTTCAATCGCGGCTCTAAAAGTGTGGCCATAAGTAGCGGAAGTGAAAGTGCATCGAAGAAACCAAAGACTCAACTCTGGGATAGCGTTGTAAACATAGTTCTCGTTGAGGGCAAGAATCTGTTGAACAGTAGAGATGAGACCATTTCGGGTGACATTCACGTGAAGGTCAAATTGGGTTCAGAGAAGTATAAGAGCAAAGTATGTCTATGTCTTTCATTCAATTGACACCCAATCAAATAATTGTATGTTTTTCAGGTGATTCCCAAAACTCCAGTCCCTAATTGGTCGGAACAGTTCGATTTGCATACATATCCGGATCAATCAAAAGTGTTGGAAATATCAGTGTTCGCGAGGGATGAGATCGGGAAGTGGTCTTTGAATTTGAATGACATCGAGAAAGAACAGACACATAGAATATGGGCCGACTTGGAAGGGGGCGGATCTGTGCTTCTGTTTCTGTCAATAAGCGGAACCCTGGGATCAGAAGCAATATCTGATTTGAACACTTATGAAGAAAACTCTGAACAACAAAAATCTCTTTCAAAGAAATATGTAATCAAATGAAACAAAACGAATTTCAAACAAATTATTTGAATATGTTTTTTAGGATTTTTTAAGAAGTTTTAAAGGAATCCAAAACATTGGAACTCTTATTGTCAGAGGTATTCAATTCACACTCAATTCACTTGATTTTGATTTATTTCATAGTATTCAGAGCCGAATGTTTGGCCGCCGCAGATATCGGTGGAAAATCTGATCCGTTTTGTGTCTTGGAATTAGTGAACAATAGATTGCAAACAAATACTGAATACAAGACTTTGAGTCCGGAATGGAATAAAATATACACTTTGTTAGTAATTGTGTTTATTTTGTCAATTGATTCGTCAATAACTCTATAATACTTTAGTAATATTAATGACATTCACTCTGTGTTGGAAATAACGGTTTACGACGAGGACAGGGATAAGAAAGTGGAGTTTTTGGGAAAAATTGCAATTCCTTTGTTAAAGGTATGGATTTTATTGAAGTTTTCATAAAATCGTTAAATATTTAATATTTAGATAAAAAATGGAGAAAAAAAGTGGTTTGCGTTGAAGGACAAGAAGTTATTAAATCGAGCGAAGGGTCAGATTCTGATGGAAATGAATATATATTATAATAGTGTGAGTTGTCATGCATTTCAATTGAACCCCTTAAGAAAAACACAATTCATTTCATATAACAATATCTCTAAAAATCTTCGTTCAATTGAATGAATGTAAACATGAATTTGAAAACAATTTAATCCCTAAAACAGATCAAAGCCAGTATCAGAACATTCAATCCAAGGGAATCCAAAGTCATAAAACCTGAACAAAGATTCAAACGAATAGTATTTATTCGAAACGTCTCTCGACTTAAATCACTAATTATGTCAGTCTTCGAGATATTTAAGTTTATCAACAGTTGCTTTCAATGGGAGTCTGTGCCCCGAAGTATCATTTCTCTGACCATTTTCATGCTCTTAACATATTTTTTTGAGCTCTTTATGGCACCTATTCTTCTCCTAATCTTATTCATCAAAAGTTATATTTGGATAAGAGTTGAAAATTACTTCAATTCCAGCTCTAAAGAGGAAGAGGTTATAACTGACGACAAATCTTTTTTTGTTTTAATTTATAAATAAATTCTTTAAACAATAGATCGAAGACTCGGATGACATGTCTTTAGACGAAGACGACGATGAAAGCAAAAGCGTATGTCTTGTCCCGAATGGATGTCAATATATTTGAATAATATATACTTTTGTGAATAGGAGGACAAGAAGTCGTTGAGAGAGAAGTTGCAAACCGTTCAGGAAATAACAACAATGATCCAGAACATCATCGGAGACATCGCATCCACGGGAGAGAGAGTCAAAAAGTAGTGTTTATTTATTAATAGTTATTTCAATTAATATTAATATAAATTCATTTCAATCGAAAGCACATTCAACTTCACAGTGCCTTTCCTTTCATGGCTGGCAATAATATGTCTGTCAATCGTAACCATTATATTATATATGATTCCATTGAGATATTTACTAATGGTTTGGGGGATCAATAAGTTTACCAAAAAACTTCGATCGCCCGATGCTATCAATAACAACGAATTGATGGACTTCTTGTCTCGAGTGCCAGACATCGACGAAAAGGTATGTCCATATCAGCACCCATTCATAATTATATGCAATTCTATTGAACTTATTTTTGATAAATCGTTTCAATTGTTTCAATCATCAGTTAATGTATAGAGAATTCAAAGTTCCGGCAAATTATTCTTTGAATGCAATCGACGACAAGAAGAAGAAGAAAAAGACGGTTTGAATGAATTGATTTCAAATAAATAATATATTTATTATTTTCTGACATTTTTTTGTTTAATATAAAAATTTTGGCTCAAAAGTGAACTCACTTTTAATCATATCTTTAAAGTTTTGAATTTTAAAACTTTATTATAATTGTTATTCCATTTAAAACAGTATTTATATTAACACTAAATATCCATTCATTGGATTCCAAAATATTTATTGAAATCCATTTTATGATAAAAAATATTCAAAAATTCTTTCATTAATTCTATCTATGATGAGATGAGGGGTTAAAAAGATTGTCCAAATTTTAATAATAATTATGAATGAAATTTCATAAAATAATTTAATTGCGTCCAAGAATTGAACTGAAATGTGGACAATATATTCAGAGAAGACAATGAAATCAAATCAAGTAATACCCCTTATAGGACCACCTTATGATATATCACTTATAGGACAAAAGTGAAAACATTCCTAAAATTAAGAAAAAATTACAATTAATTTTGTAAATACAGTGAAGGCTTTGGACGACCACATCTTATAACCAAAAATACAATATATTCTGTAACACTATTCCAGTGCCATCCCTGTCCCACCCCTTCCCATCCTGACCCTTACACATAAATCGAGCACATTCTCAGTATCTACAGAATATCTGATCCCATCCTATGTCTGAATTTCATTGTTTTCACTGTAATTTCAATGCAAATATCAATAGTCAATAATTTATATCTAAAACCTGTTGTTTTGCCCCTGTTTTGCATATGTTGTGATTTGTCTTATTTTATAACTATTTTTAAATTATATTTTTAATGATATGAAATATTTTTATATTTATTGAAAATTTATGATTAGTTTATATTTCAATATAAAAAATGCATTTTTTCTCAATTTTAACAAAAATTATATAAATCGAAGAAATGTTGTGAAAATTAATTCAATTTTGCCTTAAATTCATTTTTTATCAAACAATCAATTTTTCAAAGAAATCATTCAATAATTAATTGATATTATAATTAAGGAATATATGAAAAGGAATGGCATTGAGAGGAAAGGGTTGTGAAAATGGATGTCAAAAACTAATTCAATCAAATTTATGTTAAATTAGTTAAAAACTCTTAAATCAATTGTTTTTAACAAAACAAAAGATATCTATTAATCAAATTTCAATGAAAAATATGCAATAAAGAAGACCCCCTGAGAGTAGCATCTAATGGATAGCCCCTAACTCTCACATTCCTTATGAATAAAAATATGAATGTTATATAAATTGTTAATTATTTTAAAAACGATTTAAACTCTAATCAAATAATTAAAACTGTTATCAAAAAACTGTTAAACACTTCAATGCTTTACAACTTTGTCTGTGATTACAAAACTGTGCATAAGATTAAGATTTGAATTGAATTTAATCATTAAATAAAAGCAAAAAACAATTTCAAATCAAATTTATTTTCTTTAATCGGATTCTGATATTAAATACAAGAGTTGGTCAAAAGTGTCCGCAAATGGCCATCACTTGTGAGCTGCGGCCGCTTTCCTCTGTTGGATCAATACGTTGGACAACTCGTCTCTCTTGCGTTTGGCCCTCAGATGTGTTCCCAGACGTCTCTTCAAGAACTTCAGAGCTCTTTTGTCTTTAGATATCTTCAACAATTCCATACATCTCTTCTCATAGGGAGCAAAACCACAGACTTCGCGGACGATATCTCTCACGAATTTGTTGTGTTTTGTCAAACGCTTTCAATTTAAGACATTTTTTGGTTAAAATACATTCAAATTACAGACAATTGTTTTCACTGAAGACTTACTCCTTTAAAACTCGAAGGTTTGGCTTTGCGTTCATTTTTGGTGACTTTATGTCCTTTATTGAGACCTAAAATCATTTCATATTTTGTTTTTCCCATTTTATGTCTCAATTAACACAACAATTGAATTAAATTTCAATTGATTTCAAAATCAAATACAAGTCAAACACAAACACACTCTCAGAGGAAAAGGAAGTCAACGACAATGACTTCACACAACCATTCGTTCATAAATAACGTTACTTTCAATACTAACTCAATTCAACCCCTGTTTTGAGACCTCTTTATATTTTCAATACCTTAATGAAGGAATGGGTGGAACTGGAGGTTAGACTAATCTAGTGCTCTTATAATATGAAAGGTCTCGAAAATTACTTTATAATTGATTTTCTTTTGCTTTCATTCAATAAATAAAAATTTAAATCAAATTAAAGAAAATCAAAATTATTTATTAAATAAATATTTGGTCACAAAAGGGCGTCCTCTTTGGCCACAGGGAAGGGTTCGGCGACTGCAATGATATCGCAGTCAGCGATCACTACATCTTCTGTGGGCTTATCTCTGGAATCGGTTTTCATTGCTTCGACTTTTCTGACGATATTCTGAATAATAAATGAAATGTTATTTCAATTCAAGATATGGTGCGAAAAAACATACCATTCCTTTGATAATTTTACCGAAGACGACATGCCGTCCGTCAAGCCATGAAGTCTTCTTACAAGTGATGAAAAACTGTGAGCCATTGGTGTCTTTGCCGGCGTTGGCCATCGATAGCCAACCGGCGCCGTAATGCTTAAGTTTGAAGTTCTCGTCTTCAAACTTCTGGCCATAAATACTATGACCACCCGTTCCGTCACCGTTGGTAAAGTCTCCACCTTTTCAATGAATACAGAGTTAAAATCATGAAAATAAGGGGACAAATGAGACAAACCCTGAATCATGAAGTCATTGATAATCCTATGAAAAGCACTTCCTTTATATCCAACTAACTTTCCTCCAGTGCTTTCCTATGGATTGCAAACACAATTCAATTCAATTGAATTGCAAATCAAAAATCAATCCAAACCTCAGTCTTATGTTTGACACAAAGTTCCACAAAGTTCTTAACAGTTTTGGGAACTGTTTTGCCGAAGAGTCCGATCTCTATTCGGCCGATATCTTCGCCGCCACTCTTTAGGTCGAAATAAACCTTAAATTTTAAGTAAATTATAATTAATGAAAATTAATGACAAAAACAATTAAAAACACATTGAAATCAATACAAATCTCTTACAATGTCTGTAACTTTTGGTCCCTTAGGTTTGACTATATTTTCATTGCATTTCACTATTAAAACAAAACTAATTAAATACAAAATTGCGATCAGTTTTGATTCAATTGACATAATTTAAACTAATTTTCGTTCTTTACATTCAATTATCAAAAGTTTTTCACTTAATGTAAAACTCATCAAAAAATGATTGTTTTGTTAACAACTTATCGATACTAAAAACACGTCGATTAAGCAAAGACTAGAGATGTTTGCAATACTTTATTATGTAATGTCAATGGCATCACATCTGCAGAAGAGTCGGGAATGTTATGTCAATGCAATTGAAAGCCGTGAACGTCTCTATCAATTGACCGGAAATTTTATAAATTTGATATTTTTTTAATAAAATATTCAAATTATTTATTTATTTATTTATTAAATGATTTGTTTAATGAATATATTATACAAACAAAGAGATAATGAATGAAAACAATACTTGTTTTGAATATTTGTTTGAAGTAAACCTCAATTGAAATAACGATGAGTTCACGACTCGACCGCTTATTCCTGTTGTTAGAGACCGGGTCTACGGCTCTGACCCGAAAGGCAGCGGCGCTTCAGTTGGGCGAAGTGCAGAGATTACATCCACACGAATTGCACAGTCTTTTGAATAAAGTCAAACAATATCTTCGGAGCACAAGTTGGGAGACGAGAATAGCCGCGAGTCAGGCCGTGGAGGCCATTGTGGCCAACGTTCCCCTTTGGTGGCCATCCGGAGTGAAAGTGGACTCAAGTGATGGCGAATGTGATACAGATTTAGTGGTGAATACATCCGGAAGAATGAACTTCAATAGGTATGACATTAACATTGTCATCAAATGTGGACACAATCTGTTGGCCTCTGAGGGCAAAGAGTTCGACGAATCGCCAGACAATCGGTTGGACTCTTCACTCGATCTCAAGGAAAAGATCGCTCGACAGAGACAACAGTTGAACCAAAAGTTAGGTCTCGATGTCATCAACAAATTGGGTCTTCAGTTGGACTCAAATGACTTCATATCCAACTCTGATCTGACGAACGAACAAAACCCTAATACAGAAGCCATGGATTTATCTGAAAAGAAGACAGAATTGGATGAAATCATAACTAAAGCGACCGGAAGTTCAGTGAAACGGAAGTCTCATCGAATGAGCAGAAATAAATCAATTGATCGAAAGTCGAATTTCAATGAAAATAATTCAAATAATACACTGAAAAAAGTCAAAACCGAAAGCGAAGACTTGGAATGTATTGACGATAACAACACTTTCGACATAAGTCTGACTAATGAATGGCCGTTGGAATCGTTCACCGATGAGTTGATGTCAGACCTCTTCAGTCCTCTATGGGTCGTAAGACACGGCGCGGCCACAGCTTTGAGAGAGATAATCAAATTGCAGGGAAATTGTGGCGGAAGGACTGGAAGTGCATTCTGTCATCAAATGGATACAATCAATCAGTTATGGCTCGAAGACGTATCGCTTCGACTCATATCAGTTCTCGCACTCGACCGGTTCGGTGACTATGTGTCAGATCAAGTGGTGGCTCCGGTAAGAGAAACCTGTGCTCAAGCTTTGGGGTTAGTTTTGAATTTATTGACCCCTAAGGGTGTCAATAGTGTTCTTCAAATATTACTTCAATTATTGAAATGTGGGGAATGGGAGGCAAGACACGGAGGAATGCTTGGACTCAAGTATTTGTTAGCCATCAGACAAGATATGACCCGAGAATTGTTGCCTATTGTCTATCAACCCATTTTCGATGGTCTTAAGGACAGTGTCGACGACGTGTCGGCCGTCTCTGCGGCCGCTTTAGTGCCGGTCAAACACATACTGATGGAAACACTGCCAGAAAAAGTGCCGGTTGTTATCGCCTACTTATGGGAAGCGCTTCAAGATCTCGATGACTTAAGTTCTTCGACTGGAGACCTATTGATGTTATTGTCTTCTTTGCTTACATTTAATTCTGATTCGAACTCAACGCAAAATTTGGTTGAATTAGTTCCACGTCTTTGGCCTTTCCTCAATCATTCCATGAGTTCAGTTCGGAAGTGTGTTTTGGACGCACTTTTGATCTTATGCTCCAATTCACGGGAATGGCTAATAGTTCCACTTCTTTCCGATGCTCTTCGACTTCTATTTCAAAGATGTCTTCTCGAAAATAATAAAGAAATTTTAGGAAATTTATATCAGATTTGGTATCAATTCATCACGAAATCCAATCCTGAAGTTTTGATTCAATCAAGTTGTCAACACTTGAGCGGTTGGATCTGTCTTTTAATGCATCCCTCGAAGATACCCATAGACTCTTCAACCACACAGACATGGATCCAAATGAGACAATTATCTCATTATTCAGAACAGAATTCGAGTTTTAAATCTCGTTTCAATAAATACGAAAATCAAAGCCGAGAACAATATTTCATTGGCGGCACCGAGTCTTTAGCTGACAGTCCCGAAGAACGAGAGAAGTACGTTATCAGAGCCCGACACCAATCGGCAAAGTTTATCGGATTATTAGCCCATTTTGCCACTAAAGCCCTACACCCGTCCACTCCCTCTCCCATCGAATGTTTCGCAAATATATTATTATTTCATTTGAACTCCAAGTCTGCAATGCAAAGGATGTGCATCTCATGGGTTATCAAAGAGTGGGCCAAAGCGGCCAAAGAGCTGACTGTAAGCCAAAGCAATGGAAACTTATGTTTACCCAAATCTATATCTAATAAGTGTTTGGAATGTCTTCAGGAAGTCATTTATTTCGATGAAATCTCTTCACTGTTTACTCGATTACAACTCGAATCACGAAATTTCATAACTTTTCTTAAGAAAAATAACTATCCTTTAGATGAAGACATTTATAAAGCAGGTGTTGTTTATTCATTCGATCAAATCAACTCTTTGTCCAATTCTGTCATCAGTTTCTATGAACAGAAAATCAAGAATAATATCAAGGATTCGGTCGACGAAAGGGCCAAAAGTCTACTGAACTCCACTTCTCAGATATCTCGATACCAATCATCTCTATCGACATCAGTGTTGTCCTCATTAGCCGGTGCTCTCATTTCATGGAATGATTTGCCAGAAAAGTTGAATCCAGTGGTCAGGCCTTTAATGGACTCCATTAGGAATGAAGATAATGAACAGCTCCAAAGAGAGTCTGCTCTCAGTTTAGTCCACTTATTAAAAATATGTTGTGATCGAAGCGCACAGTCTTCAGACAACACCAATACTCCCGTTCCAAAGATTGTCAAAAATTTGATATCATATCTTTGTTCTGATCGAAACTTTACACCAGATGTTCGTCCAATAGATTTCAAAGAGGAAACAAACTCTTCGTCAAACAGTGGCCAACAGTTACATCAGTCAGGAATTCTAAGCTTAGATAAAATGCAAAAGTTTTCCGAAAGAATGTCTTCTTTCAAGCGATCGAATTCTGTGAACGCTATCAAACATCGATCGAAATCTGATGTCTCGACTCCTGTCGATGAAGTGGTTTCACCTAATCTTAGCGACGAATTGAATGACAAACGCAACGCAATCGTAAGACGCGGAGCAAGTCTTGCGCTCTCAGAAACAGCCAAATATTTTGGTGCTGAAATTGTCTCAAAAATGCCTTACCTTTGGGAACAGATAACACAAATTATTACATATTCGGAACGTTCGAAACAATTACAGTTAAGTGTAACCGAAGCTCAAAGTTTGGTTCAATGTTTACAAGTTCTTGAGATAATTGGTCCGCATTTAGACGAGAAATTGCACTCAAATTTGAGATCTTTATTGAAATATTTGTGTTTATGTCTCGAAAGTCCATTCATAGCAATAAGACATTTGTCTTCGCGTTGTTTCGGAATGTTTGGCCAAATGATGAGAACCGAAACCATGAATATAGTGTTGACAACAATTCTAGACCTTTTGGAAACATCTGATTCGGACATCAGACGACAAGGCGCTGTCGAAGCACTGTATTGTGTTATCGATAGCTTAGCCCTCGATATAGTTCCCTATATTGTTCTTCTAATAGTTCCAATGTTGGGCCGAATGAGTGATCAAAACGATTGCATTCGACTGTTAGCCACCCATTGCTTCGCCCAATTGGTCCAATTGATGCCACTCGACAACGATAACTGCGCCAAATCTGACCACAATCTCATTAATAGTCAATTCTTTCACAAGAAAGAAACTGAACGAAAATTTTTGGAGCAATTGATGAATATTAAGAAAGTAGAAGACTATAAACTTCCTGTTCCGGTGAAGGCAGAACTGCGGGCATATCAACAAAATGGTGTCAATTGGTTGGCATTTCTCAACAAATACAAACTCCATGGCATTGTTGCCGACGAAATGGGTTTAGGAAAGACATTACAAGCCATTTGTATACTCGCTTCAGACCATTACTACCAAACCCTTCGAGTTCGCGATTCAAGCGTTGATTGTAAGCCTTTGCCATCAATAGTGATATGTCCGCCGACTCTAACCGGCCATTGGCTCTATGAAGTCGACAAATTTGTGAGCACTGACTACTTATTCCCCCTTCACTATACGGGTCCTCCAAACGAAAGAATAAAATTAAGGAAAAAAATTAAAAGAAATGATAATAAATTGGTCTATAATTTAGTGATCGCTTCGTATGATATCGTTCGCAATGACTGTGAGTTCTTCAGTACAGTTCAGTTCAATTATTGCATTCTAGACGAGGGCCACACCATTAAGAACAACAAAACCAAACTGTCCAAAGCCATCAAGTCTTTACGGGCCAATCATCGGCTCATTCTCACCGGAACTCCCATTCAGAACAATGTTCTTGAGTTATGGTCTTTATTCGACTTTTTGATGCCTGGATTTCTCGGAACTGAAAGACAATTCATGTCTCGATATTCGCGACCTATTCTTCAAAGTCGTGACGCGAAGTCTTCATCTAAAGAACAAGAAGCTGGAGTTCTGGCAATGGAGTCTTTGCATCGACAGGTCTTGCCATTTGTATTGCGCAGAATGAAAGAGGATGTCCTCAAGGATTTACCACCAAAGATAATGCAGGACTACTTCTGTGAATTGAGTCCATTGCAGTCCACTCTTTATGAAGACTTCGCCAAAAGTAAGGCGAGAATCAGTCTTCAGGAATCGATTACAACCAAAGCCTCTGATGTGAAGAAACCAGACGTCTCTAACACTCATATATTCCAAGCGCTTCAATATTTGCGAAAAGTCTGTAATCACCCGAAACTAGTACTAACTCCACAGCACCCGCAGTACGACTCTATCCTTTCACAATTAAAACAAGAGAAGAGCTCTCTGTCAGACATTAGTCACGCCGCGAAACTGCGGGCTTTGAGACAACTATTACTCGATTGTGGAATCGGTTCTCAGACTTCTGGATCAGCAATAAACGGATCGGTCGAACCTGTGGTCAACCAACACAGGGCTCTTGTATTCTGTCAGTTGAAGAGTATGTTGGATATTGTGGAAAAGGATTTATTGAAAGCACACATGCCTTCAGTTACTTATTTAAGACTCGACGGAAATGTTCCGCCAATTGCTCGACACTCTGTTGTCCACCGATTCAATAACGACCCCTCCATTGATGTCCTCCTCCTAACCACTCAGGTATTCATTGAGTTGCGATCCAATCAAACTTTGCATAAATGATTGTTTACATGAATAGGTCGGAGGTCTGGGGCTTAATCTGACGGGTGCTGACACTGTTATATTCGTTGAACACGACTGGAATCCAATGAAAGATTTGCAGGCCATGGATAGGGCCCATAGGATTGGACAGAAGAAAGTGGTTAACGTTTATCGGTATTGAGTGACAAACAATCGATTGTTTTCTTATTATTATTTGTCTTTCAGTCTCATAACGACCGGCACTTTGGAGGAGAAGATAATGGGTTTACAGAAGTTTAAGCTAACCATTGCTAACACTGTTATTAGCAGTGATAACTCGAACCTACAGACGATGGCAACGGATCAGCTCTTGGATCTCTTCAGTTTTGGCAATACAAAAACAGAGTCGAAGAAAAATTCAAGTGATTCTGGCTCTGGTATGAAGAATATAATGGAAAGTCTACCTGAACTCTGGGACTCTGAACAGTATGAAACCGAATACGATTTGACACAATTTATCACTTCTTTGAAGTCTTGATTCCATCGACAAATCATTTAATTAATAGTTGTTTCGCTCGAAAGTCAAACAAATAGTTTAAACACTCAATACCTGAACGCTATAACTGTTCACTCAGTGATGACCAACAGATCTTCTGACAGTCATATCATCGAAATCAGATTAGAGGACAGGTATGTCGTCTCACATTAACTTGAATCTCACATTAAAGTGGGATTTGAGGGCTTTCAAGACCTCCCGGGGTTTAAAACCCCAATAATGTTCTGTTTTGTAATTTTGTATAAAATTTGATTTATTTGAGCATTAATTCTATAATTTATTTCAAAAAATAGTTTTCTATTTGTATTATAGACTAATAAATACTTTTCAAAAAAATTCAATTTTAAACAATCAATGATAACATCGAAACTCCAAACGGCATGGAAGGAGAGGTAAGGCATTATATGTTTTATATCATCGACTCTTTTATTCAAATCTTAACGAAAATAAATAATTTTATAACTTTTATGTAAAAATATTTTTTATTCTCTCAAATAATACATAAAAATTGCAAACAAATTCATACAATATTTCAGTGCATTTGTCGGTGACTATAAAAAATAATGTATTTCTTTGGCTAAGGGTTTGGACTTTATTTGTCTCAAAGATAATGTACTTTAAATTATATGATTTTTATGACTAGTTTTTATGTCTTCTAATCATTTGCTTTTAATTCACCGAATAATAAAATAATGACTAAAAATAATATGAAATAATGCTATAAATGAAATATTTTGAACATTTCTTCGAAAAATATTCTCTTTTATCAATCAATAATAACAATCAGATTCAGAATAATCTTTAATATGAAGAATATGTTTAAAAATTGATTTTCAGTTATCACTGATTTCTTCGGTTTTGTTGTTTTTTGAGATCTATTTTGACTTTTATTATAACATATATTGAAAATCGTTTGACTCTATTGTTATGTAATTATTATTATTATAACAATTGATTAGAAATCAAATATCATATCATTTTCACTCAATAACCGGAGTCTGATTTCAGCATAAATTCTGTACAAATATAAAAATAAGTGAAACACCTCTCCCTTGCTCTCCATCCCTGTGCTAATTATAACCTATTCTAATCCAGGTCTACAATCAATGTCTTTTCACGATATTTAATGTGTTTTTTATGGCGAAAATTATTTCAAATAATTTGGAGTATATTTTGAATTATTTACAAATAATTATTCGAAATATTGTTCGAAATAAATAAAAATTACAAAATTTTATCTAATATTTGGTTCACAAGAAATATATGTTTTGGAGTTGTGTTTGTCTCTTATAGTCCTTGCAATCCATGAACTGAATATCAGTGCTTAAAATGACTTCATATTTGGTATAATTCTCAAAGTTTTGTTCACTTTCTCCTAATTTTGTTGTGTTTTTCGACACAAACTTATGGTTAAAAGTTGTGCTCAAACTAATGATAGACTCGATCTGATGGACACAACTCTGGATTCGACTCTATATAAACAAAGTTCAATAAATCAATTAAAATGGTTTGGTTTGGGATTCAAGTGCTCACAGCTTCGATGCCCACAATGTTAGCCAAATGTTCAACAATTGATTCAAAACTCTTTGTCTGTTTATATCTTGATTGCAAGCCATGAACTGCTGTTGCAATACTGGCCGCAGCTATAAGTGACGGCACATGACATGAGAACTGGAGCTCTGGAACAAAATTGAGACAATGATTAGTTTTAATGATTATATCGAATCAATTGTTGTGTTTTGCATTCATTTCACGTATAAGACATTAATGTATAGAAATTTGCATTGAATTAATGCAAACCATTAATAGAAATAGAGCTTAAGATTACAGTTATGTACTCTCTCTCAACTTCCTCTTCATCCCTGACAATTGGAACAGAGGGCAGAAGGGAAGGGAAGGG
>JAQIXR010000791.1:0-19488 GCA_034700825.1 Quadroppia sp. Gr-Ori-00064 | reverse complement strand
AGAGAGAGAGAGAGAGAGAGAGAGCAAGAGAGATTAGGGGGAGAGAACGAGATGGAGAGAGAGCAAGAGAGAGAGAGAGAGAGAGCAAGAGAGATTAAGGAGAGAGAGAGAGAGAGAGAGAGAGAGAGTTTAATTGAATTGTATGTATATATCGTAAACTTACTTACTTTCCCCAAAAGGACACTTTCCGGCAATTCAACCTAATTTTGAAGCCATACCTACCAGTGCTTTACCACAAACCGTATTTATATATTTTTATTGACTTGTGAGCGCTGTTTGAATCCATTGCCTCTAATATTGAATTCATGTCTAATATGAGCGCAAATTATGCTATAAATAGAAAAAATGTACTCTTTTTGCGACAATAAGTTAATTGTATTGTAATTCATATCTCGACATATGTTTGAGGTTTATATTTATAAAAATTATTTCATTTTATGAATAATTGATTTAATATTTATCCCTTCATTACACTAATGTTTAGCAATTTGTGCCACAAATAGATCTGAATCTAAAAATACTGACAAATATATGTGAACTTTTTTCGGGTCATTCAAACACTATTGTATTATATAATATTCGACACACAGTTTGGGAACTCAAACACAACTGAAAAGTTCACTCAATATTGTATATACACAATGAATATGTGATTGCGATATGATTCATAACAAGTTATTTATAGCTCTCTATGAAATATATATTAAAATTACTTTCAATTCTTGTTTATAATATTAATAGCATTTCAACAAATAATAAGAACAATGAATAAAATGATAATTTATTTATTGCTTATTCTATACATTTTGGATGAATTTAATCGATTTTTTGTGAATAAAACTTTTTATAACAACAAAACATATTTTAAAATTCATTAAAACATAAATTTTAAAGAATATTATTATTGCGTGAATTTGTTTATATAACAAATGAAAACAAAACAAAAAATCTTAATATTCTCTGTTGTGTATGATTTGGAAAGAATTCAAAGAATTTTTTATTAATCAATCAATTATTATATTGTTTTAAAGACATATTTAATAATAAAATTCAAATCATTATTTTTAATGACATGTAAAGCAATATCTCTATCATTGCATTCACTCAAACATCAAACAAATATTTTCAGTTCTTCCGACATTTCCTTCATTAAAGGTCGAGAATTTTAATTAAAGATAGGCTTAAATATTGAATTCAAAACTGCATTTCACTGTAAAATAGCTCAAAGTTTTTTATATAAATCAATTGAAAACATGTAATAAAGAATATATTATTATTTTCTCCACTAATTAAAGCCGAATAACAAATATTCACAAAAACTTTGACAGAATATAGAAATATATTATTAAAAGTCAAACAAAAGTCTAATTCTAATAAAGTCTGAATAAATGCCTTAAAGGCAACCAAATTGTCAAACAATACTTACATTGGATTAAAACATAAAAATATCTCAGAATTAACTCTTCAGTTGAATGTCAATAAATAAGTGCCGAAATTAACGCTTAAAAGTATTTGCAATTAATTATAAACTCAAAAATTAATACTTTTTCTAATGTTTTATTAAATGTTATTTTATTTGTATATAAATTAAGTGAAAAGTGAAGCAACACTTGGATTGTCAAGAGATGGGAGATTTCAAAAGAGGGAGAGAGAGGGGAGAGAGAGAGAGAGAGAGAGAGAGAGAGAGAGAGAGAGAGAGAGAGCAACAAATGATATTCTCAATTCCCACTCAATTTCTCTCTCTTTTGTCATTGCATTCAATAGTATTGAAAGCGCTTTCATCGCACGAAACGCTCTTTTGATGATTTGTCTTATATTGTATTCAACGAAGAGATGGTCTTTCAATAAATCAATGAAAAATTATTTGTATAACAAATTGAATTGAATTTTGAGTCAATGAATAATGGCATTCATTTATATAAATAGTCGTCTTATTGCAACACCAGTGCTCTGTCAATGTACTACCTGTGCTCTGATAGTACAGGTGCAATAGTCTATGCCTTTACCTCTTATGTCTGACCATCAGATGTGATGTAAATCTATATTATAATAATTATTTCAGTGATGTTCACCTTATTTAACAAATATCATTTCATTGTTTTCTGCTCTCAATTCACGTGAGACTCATTTAAGTAAACAAAACCTTATGTTTGATTCGTAAGGTCTCAACAAAAACACTATTCTTTTGCTTTTAAATCTTTTTATTTTTCTCTTTCATATCTATATTTTGAATGACATGAAGACTATATCTCAGACACAGTCCGTGCCATAGACTATGTGCTCATTATTTTGATTTTCCTTTTCAACTGCAAAACGCGAATTATATTTCAATTTATTATATTTTCTCTAAAATAAGGAAAAAATATTTTTGAAACAAAAAATATGTTTCACATAATGTTATACGCGATGTGAAAGCCAATCAAAACATATGAAACTCTCTATGAATTTTAAATTTTAAAATCTTTTTCATTTTTCTTCTTTTGATTTGAAACCATAGAAATTGAATTCAAAACACATGACATTAATTCATATATAATATTCAATTGAATTTTTTGGAACTTATAGTCATTTTTAGGGAATATTTGCTTCAATTATAAACAGCTTTTATTATACTTTTAATTTTAAATATAAGAAACCTTTAAATATAAACCAAATTTCAAGAAATAGCAAAGTATTCAAAACAGTGAAGTGAATCAAGTGTTGATTCAAACACCTATTGATTGATGTATTAAATAAATTGTTAAATATTTTTCATTTAACAAAAAGTAAGTTTTTATTAAAATTTAAGAAAAACTCAAAATTTTGTAAACAAATTAGACTTTCACTCAATAGTGGTTTAATAGTAGTATTCCTTCCACTAATTCAATGGTCTTCAGGTCTTCTCGTCTTTATTGTTAAAAAGTGAACACAAGTTATTGAGACCAACATTTGAACGGAGGAAAGAATTTCAAATTTAATTGCTTTTGCTGTTAAACCATCTTATTGTCGACTCTCAAGGCATGTGCTCTACCTATCAGTGATGTAGACCTGACTGCAAATACACCGGTGCACAACCGATGCTCAACCGATGCACTGGTTTTCCAAAATTGGTTCTTCACTACAAATGATTATCTGCTCGAATACACGTCTATGTAATGAGAGGTTAATTATAATTTGAATTCTTCTCCACTTTTGCATTCGTTTTGCTTTCGTGTTAACAAAAGTGTGAAATACAGTCAATGTATGAAAGAGTGAATTGTTTTCATTCAAACATTCGCTTATTATTGGATGAAATAACAGAAAACGACTTCAATTATGAACTAATTTCATGTCTATTTCACTCTAAATCCATCATAATTTGAAGACCAGTGAAGTTAGAGATAAATTTATTGCAGTATTTATTTGAATAAACGCAAAAAATGACTTAATATTCAAATTCATGATTAATTCAATCATAAAATTGCTCAAAAGTTGCGTTTTTGTGTTGCTGTCAGTTATCTAAATGTAAATATGTTTTGAGAGAATCATTACTCCATTGAATGACTGCGAAAACATTTGAAGACCAAAAGAGAGCGACAGAAATAAATGCAATGAAAACCAACAGAAAAAATATTGAAGAAATACTAAATTTGGATTTCCTTTGGCTTTCCTTTGCATCCAATAATATATACTTATCTTTAACTTTCATTTTATTTATGCGTTTTTAAAAATGCACTGAAATTTGTGAGCCATTGAAGTGTATTCTCTCATATCATATAAATTTAAGCCTTCAATGAAATGCAAATTTTGAGACAAACTCTACAGAATATTAGGAATATTTTGTGACATATATTATATGTTTGGACTGCAGTCATAGCTCTGGAAAACAGTCAGACTATTGAGTCTTCAAACCATCGACAATACAATTACAGCCAATTTTGAAGACTATTTTATTCTCGTATTTCTCCAAAAAAGACTTTAATGAAGAGAACAATAAAATTTGAATCACAAGAGGCGACAGAATCAATGAAATGGTTCTGTTCTTTGCATTACTCATTCAAATAAGAAATATGCAAATCAAATGAGACTCAAATCACTCCCATTTCAACCATTTATTTCATATTCACTTCACATATAAACCATTATTTACTTGAAAATAAGTTCACTCTTTTTCTGCATTAAATCGTATGTAAAATCTATTGATTAGTCTTTCAAGTCTTAAATATTTTTAATTGAAAGCAAACACAAAAACTTTTTGTAATGCAATAAAATTTCAGCAAATATTCAGCAATGATTAAAGTGAAGAATATTTTAATTTGTTTACATATAGAAAAAAAAACTTTTATTCTTACATATAATTCAATTTTTGCACATTTTTTTCTTACTCTCTTTTGTAAATTCAACGCTTTTTTGGTCTTTAATTCATATGAAATGACGTCTACTTTGAGTGTAAATTATAGTAAAAAAAAACTCAAAGCCAATGGTTTTGACTGAATCGTATTTTTTGAAAAAATTATTTCCTTTAACTCAAAATGAAATTGCAGTTCAATTCTGTTGAAAATAAAGTTACCAAAAGTAAAGTCATTTTATTTTCAAGCCTTTAGGGGAAAGTCTTTTCCAATGATTCTATTCATTAGATTTCAAATTAAACTTTTAAAAAACCAAATTATTTAATGTTTTACACCTTCTATTCAGGGGTTATATAATAATTTGTGGCAAAAGTCAACAAATTATTACAGTATTTGAAAGAATCTGTAATTTTTCGTTTGTGTGAACAATCAATGATGAAATCGACTGATCCGGACATAAGCTAAGGATCATCTTTGACGCCCACATGTAATAGTCATTTGTCAAACAATAACCCAATACTTATCGACAACTTTTCGACAACTTTTTCATTCTTCAATAAAATTGATTTCATTTTATGCATAAATTTTCTTCAATTTCTTTCATATTCTGTATTCAATGGTTTGAATTCATAACAATTTTCGGGTAAAAAATATATCTTTTGTGTTAAATGAAGATTTGATGACAAAAATATAATATGAATTTTGAGTCAAACAAAACGACAAAATTGAAGGAACGGTGAAAACAAACTATCAATCATTACAGTGCCTGTAATGGCGAATAAACAGCACCGATATGTTAGGCCCACTCTATCATTGCAGTACATATACAGTAAGTCTATATTATTAACAAATTGTGAATAACGATAAACAACGACAAACGGACAGTTAGTTAAGGAGAGAATGTTTGATATGGCTTTTGATAGAAGATTTTGTTCATCACATGTTTATAACATTCATATGAATTGACAACAACTCACTCCTGGGTTACGTTATTCACAAGTCATATCTTTTCTATATTTCTCGCTCACTATTAGTGGACAGACATCACAGCTCTGGTATAACACGAACCGCAACAATAAATAATTGATTCTTCAGCACAAATACAGAGCACTGGAGTCCAGATCCATGTTATGCATAGTGTTTATGAATTTTATATAAATTTATTAAAATAGTAGCGAAAAAGTTATGCAATATTTAGATGTTTTCTCTTATATTAGATTTTGAGCAAAAATTAATACAATTTGTGTTTTTGTGAACCGAATGCAAACTTAAATCAATTATTTTGTCGTGTTTTTACATTATATACTAATGCTATGAATAGAAAATTTTTAAATAAAAATCCAAAAAAGTTATCAATAATTGAGTTTTACTTTAAATTCATTCAATTATTTCAATGTTTTTTTGAAACTTTTCTTTCAAATAGTTTTCTCTATTTCTTTTTGATGAAAATCGACATAAAATCAGATATTTTTTGACAATTATTTGTTGAACTCATGTCAAGAAAATGTCTTTCAAAAGACTTGTTTATAAATTGTTTGCATATTTATAAATTCTAATCTGATTTCATTCATGAGATCAAACAAAAAATGAAATGAAAAATAACATTAAATACAATTTTTGCAAAAAAGTCAGACTTTAACTGAAATAAAAAGAATGCAAAAAATATTCCTTAAGTACTGAATGTAAGGCAATGTCTGTGTCTGTCAATGAAATGAGGGTTTGAACAGAAACTGACACAAAGTCTACACTTCAGGGCTTAACAAATCAAAGCAAAAATAAGTTACACATGAATTACAAGAGTTATAATCATTTTGTTCTTAAAAGTATTTTAATAATACATTACTCGATAACAAATGTTAAGAGAACTCTAAACTCGAATGTATTAGTGAACTGCCGGTGCTATGCATCCAGTGGTTTGGTGGTAGAGCTGCACTTAACTGATACAATTTGAAACCAAATTGTTTTGTTAAGAGAAAACACTGGAATATAGAGAATGGCAAACAAGATATTGCCTTATCATTTGGCCGGTGATGTTATTGTAGTTATTATTATATGAAAAAAAAGTTATTATACATTGTTTGGACGCACTGTTGGCTCACATTTGGCTCACATTTGGCTCACATATAATAAAATGAAAGTATAAAATGTTTTTCTTCTAATGCATACATCATTGAAGTCTATGGTTAGGAACTGATCAACGCATCGCTGTCTCACTCGATGTCGAAGTAATTTTGCAGAAAACCAAATACTCTGACATTATTTGTGACAAAAAAGCCATTTCCCGAGGGTTTGCAAAACTGTGCAAAACTTATTTCAAATTTCCTGATCTCTAACACAAATCAATTGTATTTATATTTTATATTTGAATATCGATATCTCAATGCCTTGTGAGATGCCATCCCATCCCATCCTGTGCACAGTTATGCCTATCACTAGGACTGCATATTAGCAATGATTTGGTAAACAATCGATTTCTTAGTGTTAGCTCAAATTCGTGCAAATATACGAAAAACACATTCAAAGCGATTGATAATAAATATTAATAGGAATCACTTATTCCAATACATGTTATATAATGGCATTCAATGACTGTTTTACAACTAATGCTAAACACTTAACATTGGTATTGACTGTCCGTTGACTTGAGTTTCAATATTTTAACAGTCAATTAATATATGAAAATCACTATCAAATGAAGAGCACATCAAATGTGATGTAATATATGGCCAATAGTTTAGACTTAAATTTATTACTTATTTCGTGTTAAATGTTTCAGAAGTAAATTCTGTTGACGTCTTAGTAGTGATGTGAAAATATTGTGAATACAAGTGAGACTCAAAGACTAAACTCAATCATCATTTTGAGCCATAAGTAGTCTTCAGACGAATGTTGTGTTTGTTTCTAATAGATTGTAATGTTTTTTCTGTTGCTCTCTCTCATCATGTTTACCAAAAATCATCGATAGCACAGTTAGCACGCCTTCTGTGCAACACAACAGCTATGGTTAATACCAACTAATCTAAAGAATCTGTTATACATTTGCCAACATATTCATGAATTTGGTTCTCATTTCATCCATAATAACATTCAATGACTTATTTGTTGAATAAATGAAAAACAATTGTTTGGCAAAAATTGTTATCATTTCTCAACAGATCTCATATAATGAGCCGTAACTTATTTGATGACAACCTCATGAAAACGGTTTCAAATGCAATGAATACTAAAATCAGTGTTGAGTTCAACGTTAGCTTCAATTACTTCAATAAAATTCTTTATTCATCGAAATTATAATTGAATTCATTCTCAGATTTCGAGTAATTGTGAATTTAATCCAAAGAATAATAACAACAAACTATACGTCAATGCCTTCAAAACAAACGTTTATGCAATAACTCGTGAATATTCAACGACTCATCAAATGATTAACTGATAAACAGATATCAAATAATTAGACTTCAATTCAAATAACAAAAGTTTAACGAATAATGTTTTCACATAACTTATGCCAAAAATTGTTTATAACGTCAGAGGTATATATAAACTAATGCTTAGAAAAGATGAATTGATTACTAAAAGATAGATTAAAATCATTATATGACTGACAAATCAATTGTGTATTCAATGATTCATAACTATATATACAATATATTATTACATGAATACAAGCAAAACACATGTCGTTTGCATACTTGCAATAGTTGTAAACAATTGTTGTGAACAGGGCTTGGGTTAGGGTTCGAGGTTTGGCATAGGTTTCAAACTTACCGATTGTGGTCAAAACAGTGGTTGCAAAATAGAAAGCCCCTGAAAACTTCCACTGAACCCCTGCCTTATGCGGAACACTTTTAATGACAACTGTTGTCATTATTTTAAAGTCTTCGTCACTGATATTATATTTTCGTTTGAGCAAGGTCTCGAACTGGTGCAGGGCTATCCTCTGCTTATCCTCGTGTTCAGACTCGAGTGCATCAAATATAGCGGCGCCGACCAATAGATAGGTGAAAGTGCACACAATTAGACTCAAAGTCCGAATATTCTGTCTTTTCATTACGGCTTCGGTTTGTGTGAAACACTTGTATTCACTTTCACTTCACTTATCACTTGTTTCATACACTTGTGATTCACTTCGTTCTCATCTCTAAAAAATTTTCTCTCGCATTGAATTTGGCTTTTCATGTGAACGATATGTCTCTGTCTCTCTCTTATACACTCTCTCTCGCTCTCAGACTCACTCTCGTCTCCCTATCCAAAAATTCTGGTCTCAGATTCTGTATGGAATGTGACGTCAATAACCGTTTCGATGGCAACTCTGTCGGCGCTCTCAACAGGAGTACAGAATATACCATAGGAAAGGGGACGGAGTCTATGATACAGAACACTAATGTAAAACCCATACATACAGTATCTGCAGCACTGGTACTGTATATTATATAAAGCACATACAGAATCAGCTGTAAAGTACAGTCACTGTTTCCGTCTTTACTGCCTGTGCTCTCACTTTACTTATAATCTTTTTTTCAGGTTTAAAAAACTGAGAAATAGTTTTGAAGTTTAGTTATTCTCTAAACGAAATGACAGAAATAGAGAGAAAACTCTAAATCTTTTAACAAATCAAACATTTTTTTATTATTTTGAAACTCTTTTAACGCTTTTATTTCGATGTTTTGATGCGAATAGACTTCGAAAGGGATATGTGTTGAATATATAGGGAAAGTGTGATAACAACTGTGAGACAAACTCTATAAAAACCGTATAAAAACACTTTGAAATCATTAGTAAATAAAATTTTTATTTTATCTCCCTTTCCCTTCATCTGCAAATTTGCGCTTAATTTGCAAAACACTCATTAGATTATAGGGAAAACGGTTTGGCAAAGGTTTTTGGTTAACATTTCCTAATCCAATACAAACTCTTTTTTGCAATTGTTGTGAAATAATATTAAGACAAACATTGGCTCCGATTTTGCGATGAATTTATATATGTTTTGACTTTTAGCAAAACTCTAATAAAGAGCTGTTTTTCTATACTCTATGTTTTTATCTCCACTAATATTGATCGGCCTTTTATACACTTCCTCTAAATTTTAGGAATAATTTTGAAAATATTTTGAGAATCTCTTAAAAGAAAGACATAAATGAAAACCGAGTGAAAACGAGATGCTCTCAAAGTGAAGGGTATTTTGTATTTACCCTACGCTTGCTTTATATGAATTGTTTGAATGTTTGCTTTATTTCATCGTTTTTGAGGAGGTCTTTGATGTCAGTTCAATAAGAATAAGACCAAATTGTATGTAGTCTTCGCTGTGGTCTGAGTGTAACAAAAGACAAGACAAACGAACCGCAAAAAGTGATAAACAATTGCATATAAATATAAACCATATTTTCTTTTGTCAAACATTTTTATCACTCGATTCTCGATAAATGACGGCTTGAGTCATGTCTGCGAATATGATCTAAAAATGAGTTGTAATGAAGGGCTCGTTATTCGCGATCTGTATATAATTGTGTGAAGCGATGGCTCGTTTGATCCATTCATTCTTGTCATCACAGATGACATAAACTTTTATTGATTTTATCTTTAAATGATTTCTTTCTTTTCAAAAATATATCTCTGAATACATTGCCAGCGATTTTTCACATATTATTCAATGGAAAAATTTTTCTTTTAATACAATTTTATACAAATATTCTGTATATAAATGCCATTCATTGTATGTATTATTTTGAATACATTTAAAAATATTTTTAAAAACAATTTCATAAACAGTGTTTTGCACATAATTTGCTTATAATTACATATTTTCAGTCTTGCAAAACAGTCTGGAATTCAAAATATTATATAAACAAAAACATTAAATAATATTTTAAATAAGATATAAATTTGTTTTCAAAAAAAGTTGAGACAAAAAGAAAAATTTAATAAAAAAATAATTTAAAAGGAAATACGATATCATTATCTCTAATGGAAAGTGAGAAAAGAATTCATTCATTATTTTTACAGAATTTTATTTAGGATTTTTTAGTTTTTTGTTGTCTAAGAAAAATCTAAAAATCATTGAATCATTGAATCTATTCTAACGAAAAGCGCTATAAATCACAATCATTTGAAATACAAGTAATTGAGTGAAAAATATTTACTTTTAGTTTTTTGTTTTGAAAATTATATCAGTCTTTAAAACTCGTGAGTATTTTTGAGACCCCTTTTGAGCCAAAAATAGTTTGAATGGATTTTTAGTCCAAAATCTCATTCTTTAAAATTTCTTTAAAGAAAACACATATTGTATTTTTGACGTCCTATACCTTACCCCTAAACCCAATGCCATAATACCATAGATCTAATGATTATTTTGGATTTAAATGGCATTATTTCTTCAGTTATTTCTTGTGTCGCCGAAGAGCTCGTCTATGAGTTGACAATAATAAGTATCATTACTATTGAGCAGATCTTTATTGAGCAGATCATAGCTATTATCGCCAGCTCTTCATCTCATTCTGTGTTCCATAGAATTTCAGTTTACATATAATCATATATAACAACGAAAGGACAGGCCTTATGATCATAAGGGTATGGCATTTTCCCCTTAACTTTTGGTTTTCATCCCTTAGAGGGAATAAATTTGGTTGAGATTGAAATACTACCAAGGTTGTCCATTGGGTTTCATTCTATACTATGAATTGATGGCATATTGGTGTGAATAATGTCCTTGGTCAACTCTATGAGACTCTGAATTATTGCCGAAAAATTGCTTTTTATGCAGACTTTCCACAAACAAATCACATCTTTATTCGCAAAAAGCAATGAAAATATAAATCCCAAAACAGGAGTAAAAGTGAATTGAAAAATAGTCTGCAATTCAAACACAATTATATTTTTCTCTCTCTTTTTGGCCAACAATGCAATGGATTGTTGTATAAGTCGTCTTTCAATTCCCATTACAGCCCTTTTGGCGAAATCTATTGTCTATTGTCTTGTATTTGTATTCACTTTAAACCAAAAGACTATTTTCCAAATCTCTCTATCATTTTGTGCATCATTTCAACAAAATATGTAGAATTTCGTCAATTGTTTAGATTTTATAATAATTTTATTATTGAAATGAATATAATTTTTTGCATCAAATACTCGTCAAAAATAATACAATAATAAATAAACACATTTTTGGCTGTCATTTGAGCAGTCATTTGAGCAGTCATTTGGGCAGTCGTTTGCTGTTTTGCACTTATAATCACCCGATCTATGATTTTATCTCATTCTTTGCAGTCCGTCTCTAAAGAATATTCTGTACATAACTTATATTAAGGTAATGGAAAGGCATTACTATTACTGATTTGCATTTGTTTTTGGGGTCGAATCGCAAATATTCGTTCAAAAGATTATACGGTTTTTTCGGTTCAGAATTATTAACGTTTATATTAACTCTCGGCAAACGAATAGCAAAAAGTTTTGCACATTATTTGACATGAAATTACATTCACTCTTATTGTCGGCTATAATACACATGAAATGCCTTATTTAGCAGTGGCTGTGCTATAAATAGAAGCAGGCAAAGTTAACTCCAAACAGTGAATTTAGGCCACATTTATTTATAGCATTTATATTATAGACTCGAATACCACACCATTAGTTGCATATTCTCTATGAGAAATACAACATAAAAATGCACAAACAGTTTATAATACACACCAAATACTGATATATAAATGTGAAAATTATTCCACAAAAAAGAGCCCAAAATTGTAAAATTGATTACAGCTATACATATGTAAAGTTTGCTTTCACTATAGTTTTTATGATTAATGAATGTTTTGAATGTTTTTCTATTCAATTATTATTAAAATTTTCAAATTTTATATAAAATCTAATTAAATGTTTTCCCTAAAAGAATAGAGAATTTATTCTTACAAATAATGACAATAATATGAGTAATGAATCACATTCTGGAATAACATTCACCAGAATTACTATAATTTTAATTAAATGTAATTTTTTCTTTAATTAAAGAATTTTTTATATTCATTAACATTGAAATAATGGGCGAAATATTATATACAAAGAGTTAGAAAATTCATTTCAATTCATAAAAAATGTTTAGATTTTCAGAAAAATTAATTTAAAAAAATTCTTATTTTTCAAATAGAAAATGCTATGAATTTGTTATCAGAATATATTATATGAAGATTTGAATATTAAATAACATTTTCAATAAATAATGAAATCCATAAAGAGTTGGATTCTTGGATTCTTTCAATTATTTGTTCGTCAAATGAATGAACGAATGCTATGAATACAAAAATGTGAACTCATTTTGCAATCATTTCAGAAATGAATTCAAATCAACAGAATTTCAATAATTTTTTAGATTTCATACAATATTATAATTATATTAAAATATGATTATTTACTCAAAAATTTGCGATCAATAAAATTGATTATATAATAAGGTTTTGGAGATGACATGTAATAAGGAGTGACATGTAATCCAGGGATTAAACAAATGAATTATAATTCACTAAATAAAGTGAATTCACATTAAAATCAAAGTTTGATTTATATTTATAATGACTTTTGCAAAAATGCATTCGTTTTGCAATTAAAATCTCAGTTCAATTGCATATGTATTTTAAATAAATGCAAACTTCGTTAATATTTATGTATATTTTGTTTTGCATTTCACTCCCATATGACTCCCAATACATTATACGGAGGCACTGGTATTGAAAAACCATTAGGCCATGAGATATAGACATGCTTTGGATTAAACACATAAGAATATTTGAAAACTAAGGGAAAGGGATATTCCATTGCCATCGCATGACATATCAAACACAGCGAAAAACTTAATCATGTGTGCAATTAAAGTAAGGCCAGTGCTCTGTCACAGCCCACTGAGTCCCGCCCGACCGGCTTCTTGTTTGCTATGAGTGAAGACTCAATTCTTAGCCGAACATCAAACTAATGAAAGACAACAAACATTTGCACTAAAGACACAAAAGTAGAAAAACCTTTAAATGTTACATGAATTTTAAGAAAAACAGTTACAGAAACAGATGTATTGATTGTCTTTAACTCTATTTCTTTTCATTGAAGGCTTTTCTCCAGTCTTAAAGAGTATTGAAATGTCAATAAGTTATATAGATATCTATATACAAGTTGTCAAACAATCCCTGTCTGGCCATCTCTTTCTACCAGTGCTTTCATAGAACAGGTTATGTCTTATTGTGTTTTATTAATTTGGTTTCGGATGTATTGCCAATTCATCCGTCTTTACAGACATACTGTATATCTGTTTGTAATATAAGTATCACATCTTATCAATAAAATGTGAAACTAAGCACCACCTAAAACAGCCTTTCCATTCGATCCATAGATTATTTGATTCTATTCTCAAATATTATTGTCTTTCAAACATAACATCAATTCTAATGAATTTCAGATAAGATTCTATTGAATAAAGTTTTGTTTTTTAATATTTTAAAAATTATTTATATTTGAAATAAAATCAAAAAATGATTTAAACATTAATATTGAGAATTGAAATGAAGAAAAAAAGCATTGATTTAGAGTAAGTTATTTATTATATTTTTTCAATAATTCATTATTTTTTATGTTTTATACATTGATCTCAAGTCTGATTTCATTATAATTTAAGACCTTTTCTAATATTAAAATCCAATGCATTGAAAGGACTCAAGTATTTGATAAAATGAAGTCTTGAGACCTAAAGCGACTTCACTTTTAATAATAAATTCTTTTATTATTATTATATTCTATAAAAATGTTTTATTATATTCTCTATAATATCATAGAAAATGATATTCACTCTAAATGTTTATTACACTATAAATAGTTTATTGAAATTTCAAATACATTTATTAATAGAAGGACTGGCCCTCAGGGGTAGAGATGAGGAGAAAGGGATAAAAAATATGACAAACTTTCTTCAATTATGTTATAAAATAATTAATATATTAATTGAAATTTCTTTGAAATAATTTTTGTCATCAAAACTAAATGTTAGTTAATTTCAATTAAAAATAACAATTATTTGAGAATTTGTTTTATAGTCGACTTATTTGCAAATATTTAGATCTTAAGTGAAATTATTTCCTTAAATAATGGCAATAACTTTTGGTTAATGAGAGCAATGAATTGAAGCGAGTCTTATAGTCGTCAAAATTAATTGAATTAAAGATGAATTTGAGAAAACATATCAACACAAAAGTTAACTCAATTTTAGTCTAACGGTTGAAGCATATAATCAAACGTCAAATCATTTTTCCCATTGATATCAAACACAAATAAAAGTCAATTTAATTTTCGATATAAACCGTAAAAACAAAATAAAGAAAAAATGAAATTCTTATTAATTCATAAAACAAGACATGTTTTAACATTCGGTTCACAATTGCCTGGAATTGAAAATACAAACATAAGAGCATTAGACCAAACGTGACAACCGATCGTCCAAACATGACATCCCATTCATTGTCTGCACACAAAAAGCAAATGAATTCAGTTTTATATAATTATATAATTTTTTTTGTAGATTTCACTTCATTTTCATTAAATTAATGTTTGAATAATTAGTGCAAACATTAATGCAAAAAAATGACTATCAATTCAAATGTAAATAATTTGATCAAAAGCTTATTCAATGTTAAGAAAAGGTATCTCTGAAAAGGAACGGTAGGTCTGTTTGGAATGCATATGAATTTTGTTGATAATCTTCATGTAATGACAATTTCTATTCATTTTATTTATATAAAAACCAATAATTATTATTAGACTATGTTTTCAAGAGTTATGTATTTATAGTCAGATATTGTGGTTTGAGATTAATTATAGCGAAAATTGGATCAAAAAATTGCTAACAATTTGATAAAGACTGCGAAGACGGCGAAGACATAGAAATGTTTACCAAATCAATGATTTCTTCTTCAATCGAGTGATTCATTTGAAGAAGTATTGAGTGTTTGATAGAAATATCGATTCCTTTGTGAGAATGACTTCAATTTGTACACAATTTCGTCTCAAATCTCTAAATCATTATTATTTGATGAGAAGATCTAAAAAACAAACTGTTTTTTGGTTTAATATATTTATTCAATACTATTAAATGAATTAAATATTTTCATTAAAATCTGTTTTGAATAAAATTCACATAAAATTTATTCTTTAAAAGTGAATAAATTTATATATTTATGGAATAAAATATAATTAATAAAAACAATTAAAAAATCGATATTTAATATAATTTTGATTAAAATCTCAAATTAATTGAAATCATTTTTTGAGATTTTTTGCAAAAGATATAAAAATTGAATCAAAAGATAATTTATATTATTATTGCTTGAGTTAAGACTGGTTTCAAAGTGTGGTATAATTTTGTCTCAACTCGAGAAGCGGTCAAAAAATATTGTTGTTTTGTATGAAATGAACGAAAAATATTATTTCAAGACATGATTAGAGAAAAGATGTGAAGATCTGAGAGAATGAAAGATGAGTTCAACGTTGCAGACAATATAAGACAAGAGTTTACACAAGAGTTGACTCCAATTCAAGTCATCAAAGTTTTTATGTAACGAAAGGACACTAATTCACAAAAAACTTACACTTTTTGTGACAATAAATCAGTTGAAGAATAAGGATAAGAATGAACTCAAAGACATTTCACAACAGATACGACTTTTTCATCAATAAAAATATATTTGTTTCTGTTTTTGACCCAAATTATAGACTAAATGAATGTTTTGTTTAAATTTTTTGATATTTTTACGAATGAATGAAAAATGTAATGAAATTCAGGATATTTTTGGTCACTATTTTCAGTGAATATTCATTCAAATGAATCCGTGATTTATATTCACAGCTCTTTTCATAGGAATATTTGCATTCATTAATCTCTTTTGAGTTGACAATGAATTCTCATATATTGTATAAATGATTATTTGTTTTGATATTGATTTGAAAAAATGAACAAAACGTGAAATTTGTTTAAATAACTCATTAAAGAATTTTCTTATTTATTGTCAATAATTGAGAATAACTTAAATAATGATCAATGGATTCACTTTTGAGACACTTTTAAAGACAAATCAATGATTGTATTTCCGAATACCATTTATTTGATTCATTGCAGATAATTAGTGGTCACTCGACTACTCTTAAGGGCTGACAGTCCAGGAAATCTATTTTTAGGCCAATTTGATTAACCGATAAATCAATAAAAAATCGAAAATAATTTAATAAAAATATTTGTATTTATTTATAAAACAATTCATTCACAGAATCGTTAAGTTTTTTGCCAAACTCTCAGCGACTGAAAGATTGATAATATGAAGAGTTTATGACTTAACGGAAGACAAACCAAAATCGGATAATCTTTAATAAAAATAAATGTTTGAATGAAAGACCGAAAACCCATTTGTCATCTTCTGAGTGAGTATTAATCCATTGGAATATATCTTATTATTGTTACTAAATATGATATATACTGCATATCAAGGGAAACGAGTTTAAGGGGGAATCACTGGAATATATTAATTAGTAATTGAATATTATATCAATATTTGGTTATATATCACAAAACTGTCAACAAATTCATTTCACTTATTTTTGAACAAATCTTCACAAAAGACAACCAAAGGTTGAATTTCTTCATATCAAAGACTATTATTCTCTCACTCTCTTTGTAAAAGTTTTTTTGTCGAGTGTTTTATGAAAACACATTTGGAATGTCATTAAAGTATTGTGTCTTTCAATGAACTCATTCTTGTGTTCAATACTCCATATCATCTGATATTTTACGTTTGGCAGACATTATATGTTTTTTACTTCAAGAATAAGCTGTGAATAAATAATATACAGAATATTAAGCAATAAATCTCTTCTATGAGTCGACCCCAAGACTAGTGTAGTATAAGAGCGAACAAACATTTATTTATCCGCAAAACAATGCATTTAATTCCCAAACCTTTGAGACATATATTTTTGAATACCTTATGCGACAAATAATCGATGAATTGCTTTATATTCACATTATATTAATCAAAGAATTGTTGAAAATTTGAATGTTTTTTATTGAAATATTTCAAAGGATTTAAAATTTTATTACAAATTGCATCTCAATTAACATTAATTTATTATTTACACGACATTTGAATTTGTTTATAAAATTAAATTTATTTATAATTTGTTTAACTTTTTCGTTAAGGAATCGGGTCTTATCATAGGCGGCCACTGTCTAGTCTACCAGTGCTCACAGGTTTTAGAATAAATGTATTACCGATAATGAAAGCAAAGATGTGATGAAAATGTGCGACAATTCATACATTGAATACACATTGAAATGAAGTGTTTTTTTAAAGTAATTAACTTTAAAGAATAACTCAAATCATTGACAAAATGACAACAAATTGAAACATAATTTCATTACAAATCAATTGAATAGAAACCAATTGAATGATTTGTCTTCTCGAAGACAGAATTAGCCTTTCCTTTGACTATGACTTAAATGAATTTCCTTTAACTTTCTTTCACTAAATTTGTTGTAAATCAAAATTAACTCATAATTAGTGATGTTTTTGTCTTTCAATCAATTCATATATTGAGACAAACATAAGAAAACGGTTTTGTAATAACTTTAATTAAAGTGCATTTTTGACATTAACTCATTTTATGGAAAAAACTCTTATTTTTTGACTAAATATAATGAAAACATCAAAACTTTGAACAAAAATAAGTGATTAAAATACAAGAATTTATTATAATGTTTGACACTTTGATTGAATACCAGGTCTTTAATTGAAAAAAATCTAATCAAAAAATACAAAGTTTTTTGTCATTGAAAAAACAATTAAAAAATATATTAAAAAATAATTAAATTTTTAATTATTTCAAAGAGTAATGAATTTAATGGCAAACCAATGTCTAAACAGACATTTTCATTGATATCGTTGGATATGGTTTATAACCAATGAGTTTGAAGTCATCGCTTCTGAAGTCATCGATGTCTTCGACTTTGCGTGTGATCTCCAACTTAGGGAATGGACGGGGAGTTCGAGTGAGCTGTCATTGAAAACAATTGTCATTCATTTGATCTCAAAGTAGATATGAAAACAAAATACTTGTTGTTCCAGAGGTTGGATGTGATCGACATATATGTGAGCGTCGCCTATAGTATGGATAAAGTCACCGCATTTGAGGCCAGTTATGTGGGCTATCATATGAGTCAATAGGGAATAACTGGCGATATTGAACGGAACTCCCAGTCCCTGACGTCGAGGAATGTGCGATAAATACATTAAACATTGAAGACATGTATTACCACTAATACTGACCACATCTCCAGACCTTTGGTAGAGTTGACACGAGATCTCATCGTTGGAGACATAGAATTGGACCAAACAATGACAGGGCGGTAATGCCATCGATGGCAGATCTGTGGCCAAAATCATCATTCAGTTGATTCTCAACACATGTCTTCACTTCAATACATACCAATTGGATTCCACGAACAGATAATCATTCGCCGGTCATTGGGATTGGTTTTGATGGTATGGATGACATTCTTGAGCTGATCCACACCTGACTCACTATAATCTGTGTCTTTATTGACATATTTGGCCCCAAAGTGTCTCCACTGAAAGCCATAAATTGGTCCCAAATCTCCTTCTTCTCTATCATTGAAGCCAAGACTGTCGAGAAAACTTCGGGAACCGTTTGCGTCCCATATCTTGACCCCAACATTGGATAACTGCTTGCCATCAGTACTGCCTCTAATAAACCAAAGAAGTTCTTCGACAACAGCTCTCCAGAAGACAGTCTTAGTGGTCAAGAGAGGAATAACGCCTTCAAAGACAATCAGAAGTGATGTCAAAGAAGTGATAAAATTGTTTACCATTTCTTAATGAATATCTGGATTGAGTGCCGAAGACCGAAACGGTTCCAGTGTTTGTGCGATCAGACTTGCGTTGACCACAAGCCATGATATGTCTAATCAGATCCAAGTATTGGTATTCATCGTGAGATTCAATATCTTTAGCCCCATTTGAGTGGTCTTTGTCTTTGTTATGACTAAACCCAATTGAATCCACACTTTGATCCACACTTTGTTTGTCCAAAGAATCCATTGTTTATATTGTATTAAAAGTTGTTTTCATTAAAACTTAAAACAAAA
>JAQIXR010000790.1:0-19492 GCA_034700825.1 Quadroppia sp. Gr-Ori-00064 | reverse complement strand
ACTAAAAATACGGAAAAAGGGATTAATAAAGTGTAAAAAGGGACTAAAAATGTGTAAGAAGGGACTAGAAATGCGTATAAAGGGATTAAAAATGTGAAACGACTGTAATACTCAAAACCAGAGCTCATATCAGTATTTACTCTAATTTTGTTATAAATAAAATTCAATTAATATTTATTCCATTAATTGAGTCCATTATCTCTTCTCCAGGAAAAGTTCAACAAAGAGTTTCGCAAAAGGTTCAGTGTCGTTTATTATATGTGTTGTTCTATACGTCATAGGAATCGCACAGAGGGCTCGATATCGAGTAATATTAATATTAACTTTGAATTAAACAAATAAACTTTTAGTTCAATTCATCGATCAATACATTTGTAAAGAATTATATTTCAGTTAACATTTGGTCATTCATTGTATGGCTTTTGTCACACCTTTTCACTAATTAATGTATTTTTCAATCAATTAAAAAAGTTTTATTTAATTACAATAAAAATACAAACAATTATTCATTAAATATAACTTATATTAAAAATAAATATTTTTCAATAAATTGAAGAGAATTTAAAAGTTTGTATTATTTGTAATAAATAAGTACAAGAGATGTCTGATTGGCGACAACCTGGTTGTACCTATGGATATAAACACCATTTGCTGGCCATGGGTTTTATTCCGGAACCGCCGAAGCGAAGGCCTTACGAGACGAAAACACAGTGGGAAAGTCGTGTCAGGCGTGCGCTCGAAACTATTGAGAGTTCACCCGGATATCAATGGGCGCAACAAAATAGGTGTTCAATGCAACAAAATTCCAGTCCAGTGGCCGACTCAACGGCCAGTCTAATGGACAGTCCAGTGGCCGACTCAACGGCCAGTCTAATGGCCAGTCCGATGGCCGGACCAAATGGTTGTCAAATGTATGTATAGTCATATCTAACGATAATTTACAACTATTTCAGAAATCATTTTTATAGACAACACTTCGGGCAGTGTTTAGACAATGACTTCTCTATGCATTTAATTAAATATTCTGTCAATCATTTCGAAGAAATTAATTAAAGTGTTTATAAGTAAACAAATGTTTGGCTTTAAATGAAAAAAATCGATAAAAATTGATTAAAACTTTATATATATTTTCATTTCAACGAATATTTTCCAAAAAATCAATTCTCAAAAAATATTTAATTTTTGTTATATTTTTGGTTTGATTTGAATTCTTAGCGAAAATACATCGAAATCACAGACAAATGGTCAGCACAGGAACAGTATAGAAAATGTGACTGATTTGCCACAACCCGGTGCTGTCTATGGATATAAACATGATTTGATGGCAACGGATGTTATGTCAAAACTAACGGAGAAAAAGCGAAAGCGCTCTCAATCTGAAGGGGAACTCAAGTCTGACTCATCCACCCATCAATCGTTGGGTGCTATGAGTGGAATGGGATGGGATGGGACAGCTGGGAACAGGACATCCGGACAAGAATATCATCAAAATTATTAGAAGTCTTTTATGGAATCAATTGAAAGACAATTGAATTTAAATTAAAGAAAATATTCAAAAAAATGTTTTTTGTATTCATTGACACAACTGTTGGACCACTTCATGGCATTGGAACCGATAGACTCGGGTCAAGGGATGGCTTATTATAGCCAACAGATGGCTCACAACCGATGTGAGAGTGCGGTAAAAGTTGCGAAAGCATAGGCTTTATGAGTGGCGCATACCATACATACCTGTGCGCAGACTCACAACAATTGATGATAAAAACCGTTTAATATTTTTTGTGTTAAATATAATAACAAATAAATTATAAATAAAAACAATTTATTGCTATTTATATGTCTTTGGCTTCAAAGCAATGAATGAAACGATTGTTTGAAATCAAGAAAACAAACAGTGATTTAATAGCCATTTGTATGACATTTAAGAGTTTTATTATCATAACAACCAGTGTCTGAGTGTCTGTGTCTTCGTCTGAGGCCATGGATGTGTCCACTTGTATAGAGCTGGCCATCGAAGGCGAACGACTGTCCAAATTGGGTGACTTCAACGGTTCTGTGGCCTTCTTCGAGGCCGCCGTCAAGTGTGGAACCAATGATCTTAAGACACTGTCTGCCATATACTCCCAGTTGGGGAACGCATACTTCTATCTGTCCAACTATCACAAAGCCATGGATTACCACAAACTCGACTTAACTGTTGCCAAGTATTCAATCCATTCCTCCATTCCTTCTCTCATTGACCACTGTTTAGACATGTCTTGTGTTTTGCAATCATTTTTCGTTTAATTGAATGTCTTTTTTGTCCATCAATTATCAGATCCATTGACGACCGAATCGGTGAAGCGAAAGCCAGCGGAAACTTAGGGAACACTTTCAAAATGATGTCCCGTTTCGATGAGGCCATCGTTTTCTGTAAAAGACATCTTGAGATCAGCCGTGAATTGAATGACAAAGTATTTAAACGATAATTACTTTTGATTTAGTTTTGCATTTATTGACTGTTTTGTGAATCCCTTGTGAATGGACAGGTAGGCGAAGGCCGAGCCCTCTATAACTTGGGTAATGTCTATCACACGAAAGGCAAGTCAATGGCCAAAGTCGGTAATCAAGACCCGGGAGAGTTTCCCGACGATGTCAAGCAGTGTTTGGAACTGGCGGTCGACTACTATAAGTGGGTTTTGGACATGAGTTTTGAAATGATTTTATTCATTGTTTGAGTTGTTTTTCAGACAAAATTTGGATCTAATGATACAGTTCGCGGATAAGACGGCTCAGGGCAGGGCTTGCGGTAATCTGGGTAATACTCACTACTTGTTGGGAAACTTCACACAAGCGGTGGCTTATCATCAAGAGGTATGAGTGCTCACAACCACTCCATTCATGGCTTTCATAATTGTGTGCTTTTTTATGTTCAGAGACTGAGAATCGCCAAAGAGTTCGGTGACAGAGCGGCCGAACGTCGAGCGCAATGCAATTTAGGAAACGCTCACATCTTTTTGGGCCAATTCGAGGCCGCAGTCAATAATTATAAGTAATTTCATTTCATTCAATCGTTTTTCATTTCATTCAATCGTTTCATTATTTTTAGGCAAACCTTATCATTAGCCGAAGAACTGAAGGATCGCGTCGTCGAAGCGCAGGCCTGTTATAGTTTGGGAAATACTTATACATTATTACGGGATTTCAAGTCCGCTATTGAATACCATTTAAGACATTTGAAGATTGCGCAGGAGTTGAGAGACCGTATCGGTGAGGGCCGGGCGTATTGGAGTTTAGGCAACGCTATGTCAGCTGTGGGTCAACATCACGAGGCACTCAATTACGCTCAGAAGCACCTGGACATTAGTAAAGAGATCGGCGATATCACCGGTCAGACGACGGCTCAGATGAGTATATCTGACTTAAGAAAACTGTTGGAAACGGATCTCAGCAAAAGTCCAGTTCCCGGCAGTAACCCAACTGTTGATGACAGTCGACGCCAAAAACGTCACTCAATGGACAGAATGGAAGTAATGTCTTTAACTCCACAACAACGCAAGTGTTCCCTCAAAACTGTCGATGAAGTGGTGACCACCGGTGCTAGCAATGAGCAGATGGTCGGACCCGTGGCCTCTTCCGAGAGTACGGACTTTATCAGCAAAAGTCATGAAGACTTCTTGGATTTGGTCTCAAAATTCCAGAGCAAACGAATGGATGACCAAAGATGTCCTTTGGATTCATTTGAGAATAAAGAGAACCGAAAACCAAACCCTATTTGTGGACAATCGGTGGCCAGTCAAGTGAAGAGACAGTATGCGAACCCAATACACGAAAGCGGTAATAATCCCAAACCAAACGCCAGTTCCGTTCGTAATGCCAAAGCAAATGTAAACCAAATGAATAGTAATCGCAATAACACTAACCATATCGGGAATACTGGCCAGTCCTCATCACAGGAGTCTCACTCAAGTGACCACTTCCACGATCTGTTCGATTTGATCGCAGGTATGCAAGAGCGCCGTATGGATGATCAAAGGGCTGCACTGCCCCCCATTCGCCGCAACAGTGCCACCAATGGACCCGAAAGTCTTCCACAACAACGAAACCATAATTTCATACAAAATCGTAATAATGATAATGAAAGCAATGATTTAGTGCCGCGAATGAGGGCCAACAACACCAGACGTACCGGCCCTTCACGACAGTACTCATTGGGAGCCAACGTTTTGCCAGACGACGACTTCTTCGAGATGTTGATGAGATGTCAGGCCAGTCGTCTCGAAGATCAACGAAGTCTAATGCCGGGCACCTCATCGGACGACTCTTCCACATTATCCCGGCCCTCAACGCTGGAAAGGCCTCAAAGTGTTGTCTCCACTCAAAATAATTCTCCGCAACAGGTATTCAATTGAATAAACCTTTTTATACAATTGATATAAACTTCTGGTGCTCTCAACAGAGCGTTGCACCGACAGTACCGGACGAAGACTTCTTCAGTTTAATACTACGCTTTCAAGCGGGACGTATTGAAGATCAACGATCTTTACTTCCGGAAAGGTGTCCATCAGATGACGAGCCAATGAAGGGCTCGTCGGCCAGTAGTCGTAAGTCGTCGACGACTTCAACAAAATCTGGATCTAATGGTCAGATGTCTCGAAAGTCTACTAAAACTCAAGTTTAATGAATAATGAATTTTAATACAAATGATAACAAAAGCAAAACAAAAAGTGTTCACAAAAAATAAGTCATTTGTTCTTCCGTTTCGATAAAGAGTTGCAAAAAAGTTCACACTTTTGACGAATTATCACAAATATTGTTATCAAAGACAAACACATTTGTATTGTTCTTGACTTTGGATTTTTTATGTCACAAAACACTGCTAAACAATACCTATTGAACAGCCCTTTCGGTCAGTATTACTGTTGCTTAAAATATCTTTTTTAATGTCATTTTCAAATGGATTGCAAAAAACTGTTTTACAAATTGCTTATATTCTATGAAAACATAACTATTATATATGTAAAAATCTATGACTCCATTCACCCCCTTATCTCTGACTATTCCCCTAAACATGAGTTCTTCGATATTTCTGTTCCTTTATTTTCATCACAAATTAGTGCCAAATATTAGAACCGATTCTCAGATAATATACAATACTTGGAAAGTTGTGAACAAATATTTGGTTTCGTTTTCCATACAAAACAAAACCAATTATTGAATCAAATATTCTTTGGTTTCAAAACATCTTTTTTGGTTTCGTTGTAGCGATTCTTGTCTTTAGTCAACGAATCATTTATTGTATTTATATTTTTCACTCAATTATTGACAATATATTCAAATATGAGTTTTATTTAACATAACATTTTATACACGAAATATGTTTTGATTTTCACTCCAAAACACATTATTTTCTCTCATTTAATATAATTATTTTCAATTCATTTCCAAGAGTTTGAACAAAGAAATCATTTTATTATAATTGTATTTATTGTGAAAACCATTTGATTATAAGTTTATATATAATTAGTCTTCAATTTTAAGTGAAAAACAGACAAAAAATTAAATTTTATGACAACTTATAATGAATGCAATCATGAAATATAATGCCATTCACTTCGGGTCAATGAATGGCATTCAATGACAAAATCATGTCTTATATGAGTTTATAAAACGATTTTCGTATTAATTATCGTTTGAATTGAATTTTAATATAAGTTAAACAAAAACCAAAATTCATTAAAGAAATTATTATTGAATTAAAAATATTTTTATTTTAATTCAAAACAATATTTAGTCTTAATCTCAATATCCTTCGTCTGACCACTCGATGGACTTATAGTCTTTGAAGTGATCCTTAAGTAACTGACATGTGATCTCGTGGTCAGCCTTTCCGAAGCCCTGACTGTAGCCGAAGACTAATATTGTCTTCTCGTCCATATTGTGGACAATTCTTCCGCCGCCGACACAGTCGTAGGACAACTTCAGTCGTCTGAACAGTGGCTCCAATTCGTCCACAATATCCCCTGAACACAAAAAGGGGTTTTTAGTCAAATGCTCTAAAAGGGGGATAAGAGTTAGGTTTGACATACCATGAAATGGGGCTCTGTTATACCCCCTGACGATGTACTTCTTGAGACCCGACTGTTTGTCGATGATCTCAATCAAAACATATTTAAATCTTCCGCAATCGATGTCCACATTTGGCAACTCATCCATTGTTTTGGACATCAAATGATAAGTGAATTAAAAATGCATTTAAATGTAAAACACAATCAAATGAATGAAAGTTTCAAACAAATGATTGAAACAACAATTTGTTAGTAATAATGGTTTTCACATAAATTACATAACATTTTAAATATGTTTTTTTTTGTAAATATATTCAAAAAAGTTTTATTCAACAAATTGTTCAAAAGGTTTTTTGATATAAACTGATTTTTCATTAGTTAAAGGGTAGGACAGTTAGGTTTTGGTGTAAAACAGACAATTCATGTGTAAAAAAAGGTAAACCAACTATTTTTATAACCTTTTCACTGTTTTTCTATTGAATTCTTATATAATATGAATGAATGCCATCTTTTGAGCCATTGTTTTATATCAATCAATAAGAATATTCTGTATATTAAACGATAGACTTATAAACCAAATAACTATTTACTTATATATAATTCATATAAAAATTGCTTTCAAATGCTATTTAACTTTATTTATGACATTTTGTAGCAAAACAATCATATTTTGTTTCATCCCTTTTCATGTATTTTGAATGAAATTGTTTCAAAATTATATATAATTTCATAAAACAATTGAAATTCAAATAAGAAATACATTCGGAAAACACATTCAAAATATAAACGAGAATATTGTCATTGGATATCGAAATACATTTATTTGATAACAGCTTTCGTTTGTCATAACATTTGATAGGATTTTGAAAAAGATATTCTTTGACAGAGTTTTATATATTCAAAGAATTGTTGAATAAATGCAAGAATTGATGACAAATATAAGTGTAAAAAGCATTAGACGAATAAAGACTGGCGAAGACATATCGTGGGACGACGCGACCTGGATATTGACCTCGTCTTTCATCATCTTCACGATGCAGACCGGATTCAGTCTACTCGAGTCCGGAAGCGTTCGGCGCAAAAATCATGTCTCAATCATATTGAAGAACTGTTGCGATCCGTTGTTCAGTGGTCTGGCCTTTTGGACCTTAGGGTACGGCCTGTCACTGACCACCGACGACGAGCACACGAACCCCTTTATAGGTTGGGGTGAGTTTATGGTGGAGTCGAGCGCAGCAAATATGGGCCAACTGTACGCTAGTTATACATATCGACTCTCATTGGCGACAATCGCCACGACCGTAGTGTTGGGTGCGATGGCAGAGAGGATCACATTTAGCGCTTATTGTGTTTTTTGTTTCTTTATTTCAATTATGTTTTCGATACCCAGTTATTGGATTTGGTCACCAAATGGCTTCTTAAGGCAAATGAATGCACTCGATATCGCCGGCTGTTCTACTGTCCACTTAGTCGGAGGAATGTCAGGTTTGGTGTCGACATTGATTCTTAAGCCACGTTTGGGTCGTTTTTCACAAACAGCGGGAAAGTTCGCTATGAGTTCGCCAACGAATGCACTTTTGGGCACTTTTATGCTCTGGTAATAAATATTGAATTTTTGATTTGATTTCTCTACCAATGCTTGTCATCATTGAAGGTGGGGTTGGGTTGGCCTACATATGTCTTCAGCCTTTGGTGTGTCTAATAATAAATGGAAATACTCTTCGAGGTATTTATGGTTGAAATGTAATTAAAACTTTCAATTATAAATGATTGCTGTGGTGGACAGGGGGGCCATTTCCACAATAATTGCCTCATCGGTGGGAGGAGTGAATGCCCTTTTCCTCAGCTTTTTATTCATGAGACGAAAATTCGATATAAAAGTATTCATTTGTGGACTACTCTCTGGATTGGTATCTGTTTCGGGTGGCTGTACTCTATACCAGCCCTGGGAAGCACTAATTGTCGGGTACATTGGCTCTCTATTATCAATCTCAAGCATACCGGTGCTAAAGATGATGAAAATTGATGATCCAATCAATACAGTGTCCATTCATTTGTGTTCTTCTATATGGGGTTAGACTTTATGAACGAAATCACAAAAAAAAACTATTTTTTGACATTTATTTAAACATTTCTTATATTCAAACAAAATTCAAACAAATATTATATTCAATCTCTAATTTGTTGTCCACCTGTTGAGCACAGGGATGTTAGCGGTGGCAATCATTGTACAGAAAGACAATTTACTGCATATAACGCACAATCAGATGGGCCTCATATATGGCGGTGGTGTTGGGCTTCTGTTGGTTCAGACGCTGTCTATAGTGGTCATAGCTATCTGGTCGGCGCTGTCCACAGCGCTAGTACTATATAGTATACGTCTATTCATACCTATTCGGTCTAATATGGACGACGAGCTGAAAGGCGCCGACTATACAGAGCACAGGATTCCCTATGAGGCCAATGATGACAACCTATTGCCAAAAAACACATTAAAAACGTCTAAATCTATCGCAAGAATGCGTTTGAAGAAAGTGTTGAACGCATTGAAAGCAACGCATAGATTGAGTTCACATCATAAGCACCCGGTGCTTAAAAGGCAGATTAAAGAGAACCAGACTAAGACCCTGGCTATGTCATGGCAATCACACAACAAATCAATTAGTATTTATAATTAAATTTCAACAAAACATATCATTTGACGACAAATGATTTGAAAACATTTTTAGTAATTATTTATTAAAAGCTTTTTATTATTTTGTGAAAAATTCTCAAAAAATATTCTCTTAAACAACAGCTGAAAGTATTTCCATCACTTGAATACAATGTTAAAAATGTTTTGTGGAATATTTGCAACATTTTTAATATTGTTTCGAAATATTCTTTTAATTTTGAAGAATTTTTCCTTAAAATTGATGTGATTTTTATTATGTATTTTTGTTTTTATTATTTATGAATTGCATAATTAGGTCCTAAATGGACTGTATGTCAAACCCATACATCCATTAGAGTATGTATTTGTATAACAATAACTCATTTGTATTAATATCTCAAATAATACCAAAACTATTATCTCATTAACAATAATATATTTACACAATTGAAAACATTTCTAACATTTGTTTCACAGCAAAATATGATCTAATTATTACCTGAGATCATAATTCACATCATTTTTGCGCATGAATTCAACATCACTTTCAGTATAAAAACAGAACTTCTTTGAATTGAATGAGACTTTGATTCATATTTTGAAAGTATTTCTTTGAAAAGCATTCAAACAAAATGTTTGTCTTTTTTGAAGAATATTTTTGAAAAATAATTTTTAAATTTAATCACTACTGAAATAGTGAATAAATACTCGCTTTAAATATAAACCTGATATAAAAGGTGAGTTCAAAAGGACAGTTCGAAATGATATGAGCTTTTTATACATTATTTCATAACAGAAATTCTGATTCAATCACTTCGTTATGAATGCAACAAATGGTTCACAATATGAGACAATGTCTGCCAACAGTTCGGCCAACGAGTTGGACAGCAATGAATTGAAACAATTTATTGCAGATTATCTTAAAAAAGAGCACACATTTGACTCGACCACAGAATTGATATTAAAATGCTTTTACATATCATTGATTGTGAGCGGAATTGTGACCAATTCGGTGGTGATATTTGTGATCGCTTCCAACAGAAGACTTAAGACATCAAACAATCTATTGCTAATCAATCTTCTCGTGTCTGACATTCTGTTGTGTCTCTTCTGTATGCCATTCACACTCGTGGCCATAATTAGGCGCAGTTGGCCTTTCGGAGCACTCATATGTAAATCAGTGCCATTCATACAAGCGGTCACGACGTTTGTGTCGTCCCAAACTATACCGGCCATTGCTATCGATCGTATGATTCAAATCAAACGAAACCAATTTTCAGGTATTTTAAGGGTATTTTCAAACTTTAAATACAATATATTTTTATCTATAAAAGGGTTTTAAATTCAAAGGTTTAAACAATAATTATTTTCATTTGACTCTTCTGTCAGCAAATGATCATTAATTTGGTTTATATTCTGCAGAACATCACAAATAAACACAATTTGAGTGAAAAAACAACTTTTATTCAATATTAAAATTATAAAATCATTTTTGATTTAATAATCGATTTTATAATTAATAAAAATATATTTAGACATTTATATCCTCCCGAACCCTATCCTGAGCTTCGGTGCACTTTATATTAAATTACATCCACTTTTGGCGAATGAATTACATTCTGAAAGCCATATAAAAGTACAGTACTTTTAATGGTACACAACATAACAGCCCTTTTATACTAAATTACAATAAATATTTTTAGGCTTTTAATGAAAGACAATATATTTTATAACAAATGAAATAAATAAATGATTTTTGGCATTGATTTTCGTTTCAAAGTTTCATATTATATGTCTTTCATCTAATAATTCATTGGGAAAGTGAACACACTTTGAGTTCTTTGGATGACATTTGAAAATGGGATTCAATTGAAAGTTCAAATCAAATATAAATGTTTTTTCGGCAATAAATTCATGATTTCAGTGAAATCTCGTCAAATATTAAGCGATTATTCGATGTCTTTAAAGATTGAAAACTGAATATTATTTGTGAATCACAAATATTTGTCACAAATTGTCATAAATATTACACTCTTTTCAAAATGACAAGAATGTGTACAATAATGATAACGATGCCTACGGTAATGATAAAGATATTTGCAATACATTTCAATTCATTATTATTATTTAAAATCTGAAAATTTTTCAAATTTATAAAAGTTTGTAATTAATCGAAATGAAATGCATTGAAAAATATTCATTAGATTTGTATCGAATTGTTTTGAAATGTATTTGTTTGTGTGAATACAATGTGTGCACAAATAGGAATAAATAGGAGTTTTGAAAAGAAATCAATTCTAATATTTGGTATCAATTGTAACAATAATGTTATGATAGCATAAGTTTGACAACAAATTCAATCAAATGTTTATCAGTTTTTTCAATACAAATATATTTCTATGAAATCATAACTCAATTATAAATATTTATTTAGTTTTTAATGAATTTCATATTATGTTTATATGACAGCGAAGAGAGTTCTGTCACGAAGTCCTTCACCAAAGCAATTCAAATATATTTATTGCACTTTAATTATTTGGATAATATCAGTGCTATTGTCAGCACCCATAGCAGCCTACCAGAGCGTCGTAGAGTTCGGCATAAAAGACCTGGTCTTCTATGACAAGTGTGTTGAGAACTGGCCTAATAATAACAGAGGAATCTATTCATTCGTTATACTTATAACACAATTATTGATTCCGAGCTCAGTTATGGTGTTCGCCCACTTCAGGATCAGACGGCACCTGAATAAATATAGCTTACATAAAGCCAAGAGAAATATGATATCAATGGAAAGAAATGTGAATAATAACGAGTGTTTCGATCAAACGATTCAGAGTAATATCACTAATAATAATCACATTCAAAGGTATAATCAAAATATAGTCTATTGTTAACTATTATTAATTGACTTTTGGTTTTCATTACCTGTTCTTCACTTTTATATAAAGTGTTTGTAATTTAATTTGTAATATATTTAATATATTCTTATATTATATTCTTTTATATAATTGAATTCAAATGTATTTTATCGCAAAATTTCAGGAATTTGGATACCGTCGAAGACATGTCAACGTCGACAGCCATGGCATACAGTTGTTGTCTTTCGTCTATTTGTGAGACAAATGATTTCGACAAAGAGTTGAATAGAAATAACAGAATCACTATATTCTTGCTCACTTTAACCATATTGTATGCCATATCATGGCTTCCCTGGAATTTATTCAACGTTTTGGTAGACTTTTATCCGGATATTAGTCTAACGACAAGTGATTTGTATATTATTCTTGCCGTTTGTCATCTAATAGCCATGTCTTCGGCAACAACTAATGCCATATTCTATGGCTTTCTTCACACAGCCATCAGATTAGAGTTGAGCAAAAATATGAATAAAATTAAGAAATATTTTACTGATTGAAATAAATGACAAAAACATCATATTTTGAGAGAATTTAAATTTGAATTTAAAGACAAATTATTTATTTGAAGTCATATTAAATGAGAAAATCTTTTGCCATTATTTCAGTTATGGCTCAAAAAGTAATTTTATGATATTTTTGAAACTTATGTCAAATACATTCATTTGATTGAAATTGATTTTTACTTAAGAATTGTTCGTTATTTGTATTGTCAGTTATATATCATTGCTTTTGAATTAAATGTTAATATATTTTATATGATTTTCAATACATTTAAGTATTTTATAAGAAATGGTTTGTCATTCAAATTGAGTTTCAATTGACTCCACTGAAGTCACTCCAGGCCCTGGAGTCCAGGGTTACTTTAAATTCAATATAGTTTTACATAACAATCACATTAAAAGTCTTTAACATCTTTACACTAATTTTGTAATATTTTGTTCATATTTTAATATATAATTTTAATAAAAAGTTCTTTTTTCATAAATGTTATAAACTATTCATAAGTTATAAAATATTCTCAAATAAATTCATTTTTCAAAAATGTAATGTAATATACATTTCATTTTAAATAATATTCAAAAATATTCTTGAATTTCAAATTTATTCTGTGTTTCACAGAAACTGAAATAATTTGATTGTAATCAATGAAATGAAATATTTTTATTGACAAAAATGTTAACCAATTTCTTATTAAACCAAAATTGAATGACATTTTGCATATGCAATGAAACTATATTTAAATCAATTCTTGATTATTTGAATTCAAATAATCTGTTGAATAATTTCTAATAAAACTTTTAAATTAAATAAATGAAAAAATTCAAATTTATTCTCAATTCAATAATTTTGAAATATTTTCCTCTTTAAAAATATTTCTTTTTGATCATAAGTTTTCAAATGGTTTTCTAAGTTTAGTCTATTTTTGGATGAAATCGAAATTTATTGACAATAGAAGAGCCTTTATATACACTACCCGTATATACATAAGACATGACATTTGATTTGATTCTTAAGTATATATTTCGTTATAATATATAAAAATAAATACAATATTATATAACAAATGAAGACATCATTTAATATAGAATAAAAACAAATATTTTCAAACATTAGTGCACTTATAGGCGGTTCTAATGTCTATAACGGACTGTCCAATCGATAGACTCTAATGGTCTCCAAAAGATATAATTTATTTTTAAATATTTTTCATTTACTTTAGATTTTGTTATTTTTTGTATTAAACATAACATAAAATTGTATAAAATATTCAATCAATTATTGATTTGAATGTTATTATCATTAATTGGATTCTAACGATAAATAAATAAAAATAAATTCTCTCCAGAACTGAGTCCCAGAGCTGAGTCTCAGTCCATTCATTGGAGTAAAGTTACTATTGAGTAAATCAAAGACTGAATGTCTGTTTAGTGACGGCGCTCTAAATGTCATTCAATGGCATCCGACATATAAGTCATGTTTGTATCGATTCATTCATTTCTTATTATTTCAATTATTTTCCAAATTTTTTAAAACAATTTTAATCACAAAAGTATTGAAAGAATTTTACAATATTTTGAATTTAAATAATTTTATTGCAAACCCCCTTCAAATCCTTCTCCTCCTCTTTTCTCCTCCTCTTTTCCTCCATATCCTTCTTTCATGCCTTCGCCGCCTTCACTCCCTTCACTTCCACCCCTTCCAAATCCACCCTCTGAGCCCCCACCCCTTCCATATTCCTCACCCTTTGGACTGTCATAACCATATTCTTTGGGTATTTCCGGTTTATGCCCCTTAACAAAGGCTGTTTTGCTCGCGTCCTTCACAAATACCGGTGCCTTCTCATCAAATGTGACGACCGCAGGGTTTTTCTTGTGGACAATTGTCTTCTTCTTATGGATTCTCGTCTGTTCCTCGACTTCGACGGGCTGTTCGACTATGACATCCTTGAAAATAGTCTTACGAATGGGTGGTTGTCTTATATACACGGGTTCGGCGTGTTTTACAATCACTTCAGGTTTGCCATACTTTTGCAAGAGATGAGCTCCGGAGTATGGCTTGAGGAAAGGCGTTATGTCGAACTTTGGTTGATATTCAGGCAGTTTTGATACATGAATAACTTTTTCTTAAATATAAGTTATATTAAATATATGCCAACTGTCCTACAAGTCATACATACCTCCGTGAGGAAAGACTTTCTTATATTCCTTGACCACAGGCTTCACTAACCATGGAATATACGGTTGCTTTACTACAGAGGGTTTCAATACTTTCTGTTAAAATAATATATTTTATAAGACATTCATCAAGAATAAGAACCTCTGAAATCTACCTCCTCGTAACCACCATACCCTCCGCCATGCCCTCCACCATATCCTCCGCCATACCCTCCACCATACCCTTTGCCATACTCTCTGCCATACCCACCACCGCCATATCCACCTCCGCCTCCATATCCACCGCCATATCCACCTCCACCTCCACCCCCTCCTCCATATCCTTGGCTATTAATTTGAATTAAATTCAATGATATTATAAAAAGAGTTGGTATTAAAAAACGATTCATTTCTTCAAAAGATTTCAATTTAGAAAACAATTTAATCGCAAACCTATTGTCAACTGAAATTGAAATGTAATTTCAGTTCAATTAATACTAAAATATATTATATAATAAATATTTTTCATATCCTATTCTGTGTGGGAATGGAATTATTTTTTCAATATCCAGTTATATCAGAATATTTCGTTTGAATTTTATTTATGAATAGGATTTCCTTTGCATTTCAAACGACAAACTATTGAAAAAGTATTAAAACTTATATTTTTTTATTTCAATTTATGTTTTCATTGGTTTTGAGTAAAAAATATTTGAAATTCGAGTGAATTATATGAAGGTATGACATGTTTATACTCAACCAGTTGACATGGATTATTAATGGAGTGATAGAGTATAATATTGTCAGGGTGTTTATGTGTGAGCAAAATAGCTATTTATTGTCAAATAATATTTTACAAATTATTTATCATATTTTTTGATTAAAAATTTTAAAAACAAATTTAAAAACAATTTTTCATATTTAAAAAAACATTAAAATAATTATTTATAAAATTTAAAACATTTTAAAAGCAATTTATATTTTGATAAAAACATAGTTAAAAATCTCGGGTATGAATAGTATGCATGAGTTTTGAATAGCCCTCACGTATTGAACGACATTTGGGCAACACTTTGAGAACGTCTTCGCTATCGAAACCCATTGAAATCAATGCCATTTTTCGAGACAATAGTAATTCATATCTAAAATGAGATAACATTTATTGAGATTTGAAGACAACTGACCATTGATTGCATACCCGCCCAAATTGAGCAGTTGTTTATCAGGTCTCAAATGAATAGCCCGTTTGGCGGCCACTTCGGCCTCACTATACCTGTGCAGAGCGTTCAGAGCACTGGCCTCTCGTATATGACTGACCGCACACTTGTCGTTGAGTTTGACGGCATTTTTGGCGTCAATTAACGCAAAACTAAACTGTTTTAAGCGATAGAAAACATGCGAACGAATGGCATGAAATCGGAAGTCCTTTGGATTCAGTTCAATAGCTTTAGACAACAAACCGATGGCTTCCAAATAATTGTCGCATTTCATCACTTCTTCACATCCTTTTGACGCAAATTCTATACTTTTATATAAATCAAACATTTTTGGCAACAATTCTTATGAATGACTTCTTTCTAACTATTATATCAATTCATTTTTGGCTGACATTTGAAAACATATAAAAACTAATGTATAATACAATTCATTCTTAAAGTTTGACATATTTTTCACTTATGTCTCATATAATAACTATTAAACAAAAAATTTCCTCAACTTTATTAATGAGTTTTTATTTTCTGAAAGTCTGTTATATTTTGATCAAATGTTTTACACATAATTCCTAAGAGAATGTCGTTTTGAATCAAATAACTTATAATACAATGTATTTTATATCAATTAATAAGTTTTTTGATATTATTTTACATTTAATATATCTTTACTAAAAGTATTTAACAAATAAATGATACAAAAAATATTCCAAAAACTATTGATATTTTTTATAATTAAACTCAAAATAAAATGCATTTTTATTTTATTCACACTTTCTTTTTAGACAATATTATGCATCACTTGATGTGAGAGTCAGTCAGTAATGTCTTTTCAAATTAATTGTCCTTTTTTTCACTTTTCAATACAAAAACTGTTTTTCAATTTCAAACTCTATAATCAAATCTCAGAAAAATATTTATTTTATAAACAAAAACATCACAAATAAAGTTAAGATAAAAATTCTTTTGTTAGCTATAATAGGATTTACTTTTAACCACAACAACAGTAATGAAAAAAAATTAACTTTTATTTAAGATTTCTTATTGATTGAGACATTTGACAAAGAGTGAAGAAAACGGTTTTTATAGAAATTAATTAATATATTATTTATATTATGTTTTATATATTCAAAAAAATTTTGTATTTTTCACATCAAATACTATTTTTAAAATTTAAATTAAAAGTGAAATTTGATTTTTTTGTTAAATTAAAGACAAATTAAATATAAAAGTAATTAAAAACTTTTTTTTTATAATTTAATGTCAAAATTCTTTGACTGAAAATCATTGATCTATTGAATGGTTTAGACTTTTATACTTCATATATAAATCATATATAAATCAATTTTTGTCTCATTTATAGTCGAGATCGTGAAGAGCACCTGTCGATTATGTATGGATATGAATGGACAGTAGTTTTGGTTTAACATTAATCACAATAAGTTTTGTTGTCTTAAAATGTTGTCTCAAATCGATTCTGTAATCCAAATGTTTTTCAAATATTCGTTCATTTGTTTAATAATATTGAAAACAATTGAATGTCAATTACTACACCCCCACCAGCCCCAGGACATCATCATCATAGGCCATGGCGGTGGGGGCGGCCATTATTATCATGAACCGAAAACTGAAACACATTTTAGTAAATTTTGAATAATATTTATATAAATTAAATGTGTTTTTCATTTCTTCTAAACTCCAGTTCCGATTCCAATACCGATTCCCATTCGAAGCAAACATTTTTATCACGAGAGGACAAAGACGGGTACTTTTGAATGGACGGGTGTTTCGATACTGTATTAATTGATGATTACATTGTGTTTCAGTACCTGTTTATATCCAAGTGCCGACTCCGGTCAAGAAGATCAATATCTATAAAAGTATGAGTAGTGGTGGCGGCGGAAAAGGGGGTTCTGGAGGTGGTGGTGGCTATGGAGGATCAAAGCGATCGGGAGGGGGTGGCGGTTACAGTATGTCGAACGGTGGCAAAGGTCTTAGTTGGAGTGATAACAGTCAGTCCTCAATGAGATATTATGTATAGGTTTTAGTGTTTATTTGAAAGCAAATAAATATAGACTTTATTACAAAATATAATTTTATTCTAAAAATAAGTTCAGTTTTTAATTTGTTTTTAAGGAAATCATATTTTGTTTACTATTCTGTGAATTAATGTAGAAATTGATCTAAAAATAAGTTTTATTTTATTAAATGAAATATAAAAATGTAATTAATTTGTGATAAATAACAACATTGTTTAAAGCGATAAAATTTTTATATAATTCTTGAGTTATTTTGGAATTTCCTTCAATGAAATCAATATCTGTAACGAAGACACGTTCGAGACATTTGACTCTTTGTTAAATTCAATAAAGAATTTAAAAAATATTTTAATATTAGGAAAAACTCAAAGAAATTGAATTAGACCTCAAAAGCACCCAATCGTCAATGACTGGCGATTTGATTCAATACAATTGTCTTCATTTTATTGTTTTTTTATATTATTTATTGAAATAATTATATTATAATAAATAGTATTAAAAGTTATACAAAATTTATACCAAATTACACAATGCAAGGGTTATACAAGGGTTTGGCAAATCTTCCCGTTCCATGTTTTGGGAGGTTTTGTATTATATTTTATTAAATATTCAACACTTTTTGCCTATAATATAATAACATTAAAGTCAAGAATTTAAGAAATATTGAGCACTAATACAATAGACAAATGTCTGTCCAATCAATCATTTGCACAATTATTGAAAGAATAATAAAATTCAATAAATTTGTGAATAATTTAATTGAATTCAATTATATTTATATTAATTGTCATTTGTTTTGCCAATTGTTTGACATATTCTTCTGTTCTTCAATTCATTGCAACTTTCACTTAATGTCTAATAAAGTATATCTAAAAGTAATGTCATTTCAGTTCAATTGAATTGAAGTGAAATGTCGTCAATAAGTAGTGAATGGATTGCTAACAAATATGACCCGAATGTGACCTCTAGTGAAGTGACATCAGATGACGCGACCTGGATATTGACCTCAGCCTTCGTCATATTCACAATGCAGACGGGGTTCGGGCTCCTGGAGTCGGGCGCCTGTGCTAAGAAGAATGAGGTCAATATCATGATGAAGAATGTGGCGGATGTGGTGTTGGGAGGGCTGTTCTATTGGGCTATAGGCTATGGACTGCAGTTCGGCAATGATGTCGGCCATACGGGATGGTATGGCTTCGGCTATTGGTTCTTGGATGCCAGTGATGACCAAATGGGGCCGACATTCGCCACATTCATATTCCAACTGTCCTTCTGTACGACCGCCACGACCATAGTCTCGGGCTCTATGGCTGAGCGAACCAATTATAACGCCTATATATTGTTCTCTTTGCTCAACACTATTGTCTACTGTGTTCCGGCCGGTTGGATATGGAGGGACACGGGATGGCTCTATAGGATGGGTGCACTCGACTTCGCCGGCTGTGCCTGTGTTCACCTCATCGGTAGGTCCGAGTGATTGCAAACAAGGCTTTATTGAAATTAATGTTTTCCACTCACTTCAGGGGGTGTATCAGCACTGGTAGCCGCATATATGCTTAAACCTAGAGTCAAAAGATATGAGAAGGGAATGGATCCCTTGCCTATGGGCAATCCCGTGAATGCAGTCGTGGGCACCTTTGCCTTATGGTGGGGTTGGTTGGGATTTAACTGTGGCTCAACGTTTGGTGTGAGTCATAACAAATGGCAATTCGCGGAAAGGGCTGCCGTCTCAACACTGAACGGGTCGTTCGCCGGAGGACTCATTGCACTCATGTATTGCTACATTACCAGTGGTCGGGTAGATGTCGGCCCCGTTCTCAATGGCATACTTGCGGGTCTGGTATATCAGTATCTGTTGAACACTGTTTATAAAGATATAAAATTCATATAAATATTGTAGACATCGAATGTTACTTTAATTTAGTTTCGGTAGTCGACAGACATTTTATTATGGACTCAAAACTTAT
>JAQIXR010000789.1:0-19497 GCA_034700825.1 Quadroppia sp. Gr-Ori-00064 | reverse complement strand
TCTCTCTCTCTCTCTCTCTCTCTCTCTCTCTCTCTCTCTCTCTCTCTCCTCTAAAAACTATAAAAAGACTTATTATTATTATATTATTCTTGAATTGCTTTTAAAATTTATGCAATACATGAAAAAACATGTATTTCTGATCTTTATCTCAACTTTTGTACAAAACTTTTGTTGTTTTTTATCAACAAAAGAGCAAAAAATATTAAAATTCTTGAGTAGTATTTACTATAAAAATATACAATAAATACATTTCATAATATATTCCCTCGTTTTGACTGCTTATTAAATATGAGTTTTTATTATTTAAAATAGTATTCAATAAATAATCGTTTCGTTGCTATTCGTTACCAAAAAAATGCTTGACTTTTGACAATAACTACACATTTAATTGTTTTGTTCATATTTTTTAGTTTTTTCTGTAAATGTTTTTTCATTCTCTCTCTTCTATAACATTGTGTTTCATTAAATTTATTATTGAAGTAATTTTATTGTAATAATAATTATATTTTCGCACAACTATTAGTCGAGTATTGGATTTATTGCATAATTAATGAAAATCTAATTTAAATCTGATTATTACCTAAGAGACGATTAGTTTAGAATTTTTTGCTATTTTTTGTTTTATGTTTCAATAAAATCGTTGAAAACAATCATATATTTTAAACAAAAAAACTTTTAAAAATATATAATATTACAAACAATTAAAAGATTTTTATTTTATTTTAAAAATATTCATAAATTTTGGGTCAATTATATGGTTCTCAGACTTAATATAAACAATATTCAAAACTTTTATTATTATTATTTTAATGAAATGCACCCAAAATTTTATTAAAACATTTTTTTGAAATTTTAATTAATTTTTTGCTTTGTTTTCTGCCCTAAAGTTTGGATAATATGTAATATATTTTTATTATTTTTGTTTTATTTATTCACACCATATGTTTGGCCTCCGATTGAGTTTGCTATACATTTTTGAAAATAATTATACGCTTTGATAAATTGTAAAATAATTTATGAAAATTCTTATCAATATTTTTAAAGCAATATTTTTCAATCCATTTAACCCGCATTTGACTTATTGTTTCGTTTATTGTTCATTAGAGTTGAAAATTTCATGTATTTTTAAATTTAAAAACTTTTAAAATTGAAACTGAATTTGAAATGCGGGCCAAAATGTGTTTGGATTTTAATTTTATGTTTAATGAATTCATTGTTCAATTATAACATTATTTATGATATGTTTTAAAGTAAAAAATAAATTTATTTAAATCGTCATTTGATTGCAATGAATGATCCGGGATATAGTGTATTGCCATTCATTATAAACATGTTTTTCCAAGAATTGAATACTCTTTGAATGAGTGATATTATTGAGTGATATTAATGTAAATATTTTTTAAACAATCGCTTTATTTATCAAAAATCTAAGGAAATTATTCATAAATTTAGAGATTTTATTATCTTTTCTATATTTAAGATTTTATTCACATTTATGTTTTGTTTGAATAATGATTTCAAATGAATTTCACGGAATATTCTCTTCAATAAAAGTCTTTTCAATTATTTGTATTTATTTTATTTGTAAAAACTTAACGAATCTATAGATTCAATGTTTATTACAAACAAATGAAAATAACATAAAATATATAAATAAAAAAACTATGAATTCATTGGTTTGAAACGAAAGATAAAAATGAAAAAGTTTTCCATAATTTTATTTTCAAGCGATTAAATATTTATTGTATAAAAACAGCAATAGTTTTAATGCATTTAAAATGTTATTATCAAAAGTCCAAAGTTTGCCACAAAAATGAAAAGTTTTTATTTTATTCATTAATTCACTCGACATTAAATTATAGGAAAATATTTTAAAACCTATAATAAGTATAATAAATGTTAACGTAATCTGACTTTAAATAAGATAATAAAATATCACAATATTATACGAGAACTTAATTGAATATTTCATTCAATTAGAGATACATTTATTATAACAATGTTTTTCACTTTTGTGTTGTTTTTCACTAAAAAACATGTTTTTTAAAAGCGTCTCATATTTTGCTCGTTTAGAGACAATCCCTTTTAATTTACTATAAAATGTTTGTTAAAACTATTTTGCAATAAATATAAATTAGTTTTTACGCAATTATTTTAAAACATTTCATATTTAAAAAGCATTGTAAGGAAGGGTATATTTCGCATATCTCGAGCAAAGTCTCCCTTAATTTTTTAGTGGAAAAAATCGAAATTTTTATTTAATTTTTGTATTAATATTAATGAGTTTTTCATTTTTTAAAATACAGGAAAACAATTTATTTGCTTTTTGTTACATATATTATGTTATTATTTTGTATTAATATTTTATCTTATTTTTCATATTCTATACATATATATAATGTGTATTATTTTTTACCGAATATTTTATGTCTTTTGTTTCAAAATGTAAATCATTAGAAGAAAAAGTCTTTTATTTAATCTAAATTTGATTGAATTTTTTCTTAAAAACAATTCATTGATTAGAAAATTTGAGATTTATTTTGCTTTAGTTTTGTTGAGATAAGTCTTGAAATTCATTAAGAATTGGTTTTTAATTTCAAAGCACTTTTCAGATATCAAATGTGTAACGAAATGAAGAAAATTTGATTTTTAGAGACAATTCTTTGACATTAAAAAACCAATCATTAATTAGAAATTAAATTAATATATAGAAGAATAGCAAAAAAAACTATTTTTTGTTCAAAAATAAGTTTAATAAATGATTTTTAATGTAATTAAGTTTAAAACATAAGAATGTTTAGTATTGGATATAATTATTTTGGTTTAATATTATATTTTGATTAATTTTTTCGCAAAAAAATTGGGAATTTTTTTTCTCTTCTATCCTTTGATGAAAAAACTGTCGATTATTTCTTAGTTTAATAATCAGTTTTTTAATTACTTTCAACCAAATTGTCTATTATTTGATTTTAGTTTTTTAAAAAAAATTATCGAATTTTAGTCAAATTGAAAATAAGTATAAAAATTATAATTAGTTTTTGCTTTTAGTCATTAATTTTGTTTTGAGGTTCCGATAGTAACGACATATTTGTCAAAAACTCCCCAAATATTGAATTTAATCTATCATTAGATATTAGATATAAAGTGACTGAAAAGAGAGTAAAATCAAAATAATTTCATTACTCTATGGATAAAGTCTAAGAAAATTTTCACAAATGTTTTCATAAATAAATTTATAGGACTTTTGATTTCTTTCATTAATATTTGATTTGAATATTCTTTGAATTGGAGTCTAATGTAAAACACATGCAATTGTAAAAGGCTTTGCATTACTCAATGTTTGCTATTTGTTGTATTATTTGCCAAAAAATAATTAATAATTACTTTCCAATCAATTATTAATTTTGTTGTATATATATATTTATAAACAATTCTTATCGTTATTCCTGCGACACATCCGCTTAAAAGCCTTATATTGATTATGAGTTACTTTGTGTTAATATTTCTCAAATTTCTTTTCTTTAACCGTTTTAATTGGATATTATAATGAGGCCATGCCTTCAATGCCTTCCATGCCTTCCATGCCTTCAATGCCTTCAATTCCTTTCTATAAAATAAAATTAACGAAAATTCATTTCCAATTTTTTCCTCTCAATTCTGTATCGCCTTTTGATATAAAGAAGTTTTTATATTATTTTTACTTTTTTTAATTTCCAGAATATGAACAAAAATTTAATATAATTAATATATGCTTTCAAAAAATAGTGAGTTTATTGTTCTTTAATAACAGCCAATAAATAATAAAAAATCATATCAGGTCTGAACAGAACAATGAGATTTTAGAAGAATTTTTAATAGAGACTCAAAAATCTGTTGATAGCGTTAGTCGTAATGTTTTTTCGATAACATTTTTTATTGTAATCCTCTTTATATTACAAAAATGCTTTGAAATTCTCTTAACAGGAAAAAATAGGTTTATATATACTTTTAATTGAATACCCCTTTGGACTGAATTATAGAAATACTTCTACTTGAATGAATATTTCACTTATGGGTGGTTTTGGAGATTATATGATATTATAAAACAGATATTGACTCAAAGAATAGACATTTCACATATAATTACTATTATTTACTACTGTTTATCGCAATCGAAACCAATCATAACTTTAGTGTTATATAATGGGAACAGACTTACAGTTAAACGTACTATCTCTGTATGTGCCCAATGTCTATCGCCATGTGCTTTCATTTACACAACAACAAACTCTGGCCAAACCATTCACTTTCATTGGTTTCACTTTCAAGTCATTCACATTGAATGCCAAAACTTATGACAACTCTTTTAATAGGTTTAACTTGAAAGCCAGTGTTTATACACTGAGCACAGCATGTGTTGGTGTGTTTTGATGAGTTGGGTCACATTTCTCTTAAAAACACTTTTCATTACTTTTGAAATTTAATAAAACATGAAATGAGATAATATTTTCTCAACTTTGGTGTTAAACTTGTTTGATATCGATATCAACAGATGATTATCACTCAAACAATATGTCAAATGAATCATAATTTTAAGCAAAAACAGGAAATCCTTACTTAACATAGCATTTGAGTTGCAGTTTCAGTGAAACGATTTTTCAAGAATTTCAAACCAAAGGTTCATTAATAATAAAGATCTTATTCTTTAATACTCTAATAGTTATGATAATGCCTTTGAGATAAGTTGTTATAATTTATATTTATATTCATTAAACAAATCAAATAAACTATAAATTCATTGGAAATTTTTCAATCGTCACAACTAGTGATAAAAAATAAATTTGTTTTTCACTCTTCAATAAAATTCAATTTGTTTGCCAAACAATAATAAATTCATTTTTTATATTTTGATTAAAATTCAATATAAATGAAAATTTCAATTATAGAGAATTACAAAGCGTTTTGTCTTTTGAATATAAAATGAATTTCAATCAAAATAATAAAAGTCATATTTTAGTCATATTTCAGTGTTTTTTAGTTAAAAATAACTGAAATAATTTTTTTTATCATTAAATTTATTATATTTTTTATCATTTCCATTGACGCCAAGCGTTTGTATTTCTGTTGAAAACAATCTTAATATGAATTGCAATCAAATGAAAGTCTCAAATCATTTGTATTTCACATTCAATTTTAAGTCTTTTCTTATAATCAACAAAATTTTTCATTTATATAGAGATTAATAATAAAATATTTGCTTTGATTTCATAAAAATATGACTAATTGTTTAGTGTTATCATTGAATTCATTTTTCGTTAAATTAAATATAATTGTATTGAAAAATATTTAACAAAACATTTAAAAAATGTTAACATTTTTAACCGGATTTCTGATATATATAATAATAAATTGATTTATCAATAAATTTCTAAACAGAGGTAAATGAATGAAAAAATATTACAAACCTTTCAAAAGTCGCTTTCAATTGACTTATTATGAATTTCAATTCAATTGTCGGATGTCTTGTATTTGAGAGAAACAGTGAAGTGTTGTTAAGTTATTCACAGTTTGTCCAAAAACTCAAATGTGAAACAGTTTTCTTCAAAGCTCTGAAGTTCTCACACAAAAACTTTTGAGTTTTATTCTTAACAAAACTTTTTCTCATGTAATATAGTTTGTGTTGTTTTTCCTGATTCTTATTAATAATGTTTTTTTATTATCAGGAAAACTATTGAAGAAATGATTGCAGTCTTTGATAATATATGTTACAAATAAAGCGATTATTATATTTATAAATAAGTTTTTTATATTATTATATACTTTAATATACAGTTTGATTAAACATATGAATGAATTGTCACACAATTTGCCAGCAGTTGAACACTGAATGTCATCAGACGTTTGACTCCTATTTCTGTCAGTTTTCTGTGAAAAGAAGAAAAGAGAGACAACAGTGAGTTGTGTATGTGTTATGTGTATGTGTTGTCAGTGGATAGGGAGGTGGGGAGAGGGAGATGAAGAGCTTGAGAGGCAGAGACAAAATCAATTACGCACTTGAAGTAAAAATTTTATAATTCGTCGACAAAATAGCGGCAAAATATACTCAAAACTAATCATTCATTCATTTCATACAATTATTTCAATTTTCATTACTATTATTATTATTGAAAATTTTAATCTGAATTTGAATTTGCAATTTCATCACTGCTTTCGGTGAACAGTTAGTTAGCTATGGGTTTGGCTTCAGCGCAGGTAATGATGAGGCAAAATGTATTATAATATTTATATTTCTACAAAATGTACACAAAATGAGAAATCGATTTATTGTTTAAAATTGAAAACTAAGTGCAAAACAAAACAATAAAAAGTCTGTTTTGTTGTCGAAAACGCCATTTATTCACTTGTGATACGAATAGAGTTTTATTGCAAAAACTGTTTGATTTTAGAAACAGATATTCACTATTTGAACAATTTTTCATTTATATTGAAATTCAAATATTAATATTAATACATATTTGTGTTATTTTCTAATGTACTTCAAAAAGTTTCGTCCTTTAGAGCTGAGCCATAAGTTAACAGCCCTTATCACACAATGTAATACATTTAGAGCTTTGGTAACAAACAGTTTTCAGATAATTTTGAAACTTTGAAATGCAATGAGAGCTTTGAGATCGAGATAAAAAGTTTTAGTTTAGTTACGAAACGTTTAAATTTCCAATAGTGTAGTCGTATTGGACTTTTCATATGAATTCAAATGAAAAATAAGTTACTTTTGTGTGGATATAAAATCGTTTATTACTGTACAAGACTTAACAAAAATCTATAAAATTTTATCCAAAACACTATGCAAACTAATGATAAAATTAAAGCTTTTTTCTGATAATAAATTAAATGCAAAACAATATAAAAGTTATTAATTGTGAAAAATATTTTGTGACTATAGTTTGAGGACCACTTAAAACACTTAAAACTTTTATTTTGATAACAATTTTCAAGTGATCTGATCTCAGATAAACTTTTTTTCAATTTGAAATCCTCTCAAACAATATCTAACTCTAAATTCAATTTTAAAAACAAAGTTATTTATTGTTTGATTTGTTAAATAAATTCACTTTTAATCAATATATTCTGTATTGTATTTTGAAAGAGAGAGTCTTTTCGTGTGCTTTTCGTTTGTTTTTCAATTTCAAAGCAAATGTTTCAAAAAGTGTTTGCTTTATTTGTTAGCAATATATTGTAAATCATTTTAAATTCATATTTTGTTCATTTGGTGTTTATCTCAAATATAAATTGAAAAGAAATATATAAAATCATTATATCTATAAATTTCTTTACGTTTTTATAGTTAATAATTCATTTTGAGTTTCAATACATTAATAAAAGTTTTATTACTTTTTTAATATTTAAAACTTTAATTTTGTTAAAAAACTCATCTAATCTTACAAAACATTTTGACGACTGATTCGCACACAATGTTTGCATTTATGAACAAATAATTTCATTCGTTATGAATAAAGTCTTACTTTTTTTAAAAAAGCTTTACATAAATAAGTTTTCAATGATTTTCATAGATTAGAGTCTAATGCCAGCTCTAAAAGAAAGTCTGTTTTTCCGATTCATTGCATTTTAAGTGACTCTAAAAAAGCATTTCTTTCTTATGTCTGTTTAGTTTGATTTTTGACTTTTCACTGTTTTTTTGAATGTTTAAACTTTTTTTGCTTTTGAAATGAGCAAAAAAATTCAATGATTTTTCATATTTCAATGACTTTACAGAATAAATATTTAACTGAGTTATCAAACATGAGATAATACTATAAAGTATTTTATAATATTTTGATAGAAGTCAGAACTCTCTGAACAAGTATTATATTCAAACAATTTTATTATAAAAAACGTTTAAAAACTTTTTATAATCATTGAATTGAAAGTCTTTTTGACCGCAAATTATCTGTTGAAATTCAAGCCTAAAGTGTTTATAAACAGTTATTTTCTGAACAAAACATTGTTTTCTCACTATTTTTCACATAAATATTCATTTTATATAACTTTTGATAACAATTCACATCAAAGTATTAAGTATTGAACAAAACATTTGCTGAAATAGGCTTACCTTAAGCTGTGAAGAGTGAGGGCAGGACTGACTGAATATATTTGAGTTGATTAGACCTTGTTTACAAAGTTTGTGTATTTTCGCTAATAATATAATAATCACTCGTTTTGGCCGAGAATTCAATAGTTGTTTTCACGCCTTCTTTGGTTTGATCGAAAGATTAAACAATTACTGAATTAGTGACAGATTTGAATGAATATAATTGTCGACTGGAGTGCAATTGCCTTCAATTGAACTCCTTGTCCACAACTCAAGAGAACACAACCGTTTTTTTTCTAGTAATAAGTTTATAAACTGACCGGTCATTCGATTGAATGGCCTGTTCTCAAAGGTCTCATTCGTATCGATAGTCTCTGTTTCGCACAATTGTCTGCAATATCGCAATATTGGACACAAACTATTAAACAGTTTTTATAGTCTAAGTGTTAGTACAGAATCGGTGCGAACGAAACAAACGAGTATTTTATATAATATTGTAATTTGTTTCACATGCAAACCATGCGTCACATCTGATGAACGGGAAACTCCTAACTGGCATAACCTCTTAGCGTTTGTGGTTCACCACTGTGTCTGTCTGTCTGCCCGTTCAACACAGCCCCAGCACATGCTTTGCCACTGAAAACAATTATTGTATAGTCTGTTCATTGGTATACGTTTTGCGCGAAAACAATAATAAACTTATAGTTTGACTTACAATGTCTTAAGTGTGAAATGAGAGGAAAGTTGTTATTAAGAGATAAATAGACAGTAAAAACAGATAGACGGCCGAAACGCACGATTTGACGGCTATTTAACGTCTCTTTTGAAGTTTACAAACACTTCTCTGTTTATAATTGTTCTTTAAAGTCAGTGGAATAGTATGCCAGTGCTCTCAACACTCTATGTTCATAAGCATTAGAGCATCGGTACTCTCATTACAGTACTAGTGCTGTAATATTGTATGAAGAGTTACATTACTATAATGTGATTATGTATTCCACAAGTAGTTCACTATTTGCTCAATAGTGGAAACGGATCTTATGTTAGGTATTGACGTATTGCACGAATTGACACAACTTTAGTACAACTATTGGTTATGATTATTACGACCTCAAAACCGCACCAAACAATTGAACAGTCATTTAAAATTTGATGCTTTGGCTGATGTGGTGATGAGTGCTATGGAAAGTGATCGCAAGCACGAGTCGGAGCTTAATTAAAAATGCTCAGCGCTCTCACTGTTCGGCGCTTGCACTGGTAGTTGGCATTATTTTTATATGTGTGCTCGATATACAGTATAGGGTATGGTGTGTGCAATTAGAGAGAGAGAGAGAGTGAGCGAGAGAGAGAGAGAGAGAGAGAGGGAGAGAGAGAGAGAGAAAGGAAATTATTGGATGTGTATTAAATTTGATTGGAGAGAGAGTGTGAGAGAGAGACAGAGAGGGACAGAGAGGCACAGAGAGAGGGACTCTTAAAATATTAATATTGTCGGAGCAAACGCTAAATTTAATTAGAGATCCTCTTTAGCAATAACAACGAGAGGGCTCAACGCAGGAAAGGGGGTCACAATGTAATACCCCTTCAGTTTTTTAAAACTTCTAATTACTTTCTCTCTCTAATATTAAGCCAAAACTATAAGCACTGTTATGTAGCACTGGGCGCAGCTCAGTGTATGTGTTTATATATGTATTTGTGAGCACTGGGAGAGTGACTGAGAGAGAGACTGAGAGAGGAAAGAGTGGAAAGAGTACTGAGGAATGAATTAGAAGAAAATCTCGCTCTTGTTTCGCCCCTTCTCTCCCAGAACTGAACCCTTACTGTCGTATGTATTTTGAAAATATTGTACAAAAATTTGTAGCAAAACCTAAACCCGAAATGGTTTGAAAGGTTGAAAATTTAATTAAGACCTTCTCTTCGTTCACTCATTTTCCTTAAGGCGGCGAAGAATTAAGAATTTCTTGTTTTTATATTAAATGCGAAATGCCTTTACACCAGCACTGCGCTGGCACTGGCACTGGGCTCAGCACTGGTATCAGTGATGCGAGAGCCAGACTTGAGCTCGTATTTCTAATTTGCATTTTAATCAAATACTAATTTACATTTTAATCAAAATGAGAGGATAGAGAATGCCTTCCCTCTTAACACCGCTTCTGCTTTTCTACAAAAATTAAAACTTTTCGAATTATTAGTTGTATTACTATTACTAGTGTTTTGTCTCTCAACTCACTCTACACTCCACACACTCACACACAGACACAAACCCTTCTACAAAAAATGCCTCTTTCTTTCAATGCATGAATTATTGAACTATTTTTCAATAATTTCTCTTCGGTTTTGCATTTATTTGATCAATGATTTTGTTTTTATTAAATATAAAATATTTAACAATTATTTATATAATATTAATATATCTATTATTGCCTGTGCTTTAGGTTTGGCCCAAAGGTATTGAAACTTCTCTTTTGGTTTTTTCATTAAAAATACACTTTTATTATTTGACGCCTTTTTTAATTCATTTAAAATTTCTATTTCAATAAAATTGATGTATATTTTAAGAGATGAATAATTTTTGAGTGAAGCTATCGATCAATGAGTTTCGTAATTATAGCTGTAATTAATTTTTCTCTCAAAAACTTATTAAATATAATATTTGTTAACGCTATTGCTATGAGTTTTTAGCGCAAGAAAGGCATTGAATGCTTAAATTTGTATTACTATAACGTTTTGTTATACTGTATATGAAAAAATTCTCTACTCTTTGGCTATATTATAAATATTATAATAATATAAAAGTGAAAAAATTAAAGCAAATTAATAAAAGTTTTGCACAACTTATTCATTGGGCTTAACTAATTCATATTATATACAGCTCTGTCGATGGCCAGGGATGTGATGTCGAAATGATTAACACTTTTATAATTATAATATTTTATATTTTCTATTCTAAATTGCATTCAATTTTTTTCATCTTTTTATGTATTTGTTTTGTGTTGATAACATTGAACATTATTGTCAACTAAACCCCTGCACAATTTGAAATCCTGGTCACCCCTGATATATGTATTCAAAACTTTTTAAAAAAAAGTTTTTTAATTAATAGTATTATAGGATATTTACATAATTTTTTAGTTTAGTTTTTGGATCGTTTTGTTCGTTTAAATTAGTTTTTTCAGTTCAAATGAATTCTCTCTTCTCTTCACTAATCAATATTTCGGTTTTTTCTTCACTACAGAAAAGATTATGAATAAAAATAATGACAGAAATTAATGAGTTTTTCGATATTTTGTTATTATTTTTTATTACAATATTTTTTGAATCGCTTTCAAGAGTTTGAAAATAGATTTTTCTTTTTTTTGTTGTTTTATTTCATTTCAATATTATTTATATATATTATATTTGAATAATAATTGATTGTAATGTTTATGCAGTTTTAGTTTCAGTTAGCGATTGATTGTTTCATCGCTCAATACATGTCCTAACGTTTTGTCACAGACTGTCTCTGTTTGTGTGAGACCACCAAAAAATAGTGGACAGAATTTCATATATAATTACAATTTAATGGTATTTGAATGAAAATAATTTACAATCGCTTATAGATTATTGAAATGGCGTCAAAACACGCAAATTATTGTATTGAATTTTGTCTCAAATATAACATAACATTAATATTATATAATAAATACTTATTAACAAAATTGCAATACTTTTTGATCTATACTCAAAATAGTGCTGAATATTACATAAGTTTTTGATTTTTCACATTTCAGTGAAATAAAAATCTCTTTTTTTACGGTAGAGTTAATCCTTAATCACATCCAAATGAATACATTTAGTCGTATTAATATTATATTATAGCGCACATAACGGCACAGGGAGGCAATGGAGTATTTAAATTCAATTTACAGAATATTTTTTATATATTTCTTTGAAAATTTATTTTAAAAACATCTTTAAAATATTCACGACTTTTGAAGTGAATTTAAAAACATTTAATTTTATTAACTTTTATTCGTTTATTCATTCAATTATTTCAATACAAAATATTGTGATAACAGAAGGAAAGTTGGTTTTACTTCAGAAGCAAAACATATCATTTAAAAAGTCTTTACGAAATACTTTTCATGAATTGAACCTTCAGTGCTTTGTGTGCTATGCAGTCAAGTCTAACCCCTTTTTCACTCTGGGATATGATTTGCTGTCGTTAAATAGTTTTTAATTAATTGTTTAGTTTTTTTTTTGTCAAAATCAAAGTTCTTTATTTGACTGCTTTTTTAGATTAAAATTTATTATTTTTTTAATTAAATTTCAATCACTGTTTGAGATATTACTACTCATTAAGCCTTAGTCGTAAACATCGATAACAATGCAAGCAATCAATAATTTATTATTTTTTATGAATTTTTTCAAATATTGTTTACTATTTTATAGTAATTATTGAATCGAGTTTTAAGGCATAAACCGTTTAAATAGCAATAAATCTGGTATTTGTTGTTCAAAATTCAATGTTAAGAGTGTTTTTTGAACCAAAAAATACTATACAATAGATTAGAGTGGAGTAGAAAAGGGGGGAATGTTTTGGTTCGTGTCTGAAGGGCTCGACTGTTAGCCGATGGGGTAAACAGTGAGTGAATGGCATATCAGAGACTGATTCAAAATTGGTTGATATGTTAGGCATAGTATTGTTGAACAGCTGTTTGGAGCGTCTGTTTTGAGACTTTTCATATCCGACTCCACGTGTTTGGTGTTATATCAGTTATTTCAATGCATTACTGCTGTCCTTATCGTATATTTGTTTGATTGTCATAAATATTTCGCTGAAATATTAGACTTTGTAAACAAAATTCATATAAAAAACTTTCGATTTATTCTATTTTTTTGATAATTCACGAAAAAAAGTGAAATCAAAAATAAAATTATTTTATTATCTGATTGTTTGGCAATTGTTTGACGAAAAGATAATAAATTTTATTATAAATAATAATAAATTGAAAACAAAAATGAATAATATGTTCAAAAACATGATTTGTCATCAAATCATAAGTAATGAAAAAATATTTTTTTCTCTAAAACTTATAAAAACTGTTTTCTAATAATTTGAAAATCACTGAAAAAATGATTTATTAGACAAAGCATTAAAAAGATTTCTTCACTTAATTTACTTTATTTCTATTACATAAAAGATGACAAACAGAAAATCAATGAATGAAACCTTGAAAATATTAAACATAAAATTTTTAAAACAATTTTTGTACATTTCATGCATTCAATTGCGATAATTAATTGCTTTTGTATTTAAATAAACTGTTCTTTTATATGACATTATATTATATTGTGTTTAGAGTCAGAGATATTTGAGAAGTGATTTGAAAATATATTAAAATATAATAATTTAATCATAAATATAATGATAATTATATATATATATTTTTGTCTCTAGAATTTCATTAATAAATCGTTTATTTTTAGATTCTCTTCAATTCAAATCCATTTTCATAAACATTTTATCGCTTTTTATCGCAATTTTTGTTGAATTTAATTATAATTGACATTTGATTCGCATTTTCATATGGATTTCAAATAATCATTTCATTGAAGAATTGAAATCATTTGTAGACTAAACGTATCATTAAATCACAGCAAATAATCATAAGTTTTTAATAATTATTTTTCTATGTTTTCGTTGAATCCAAAAATTGATTTAATTTCCATTATTTCTACCATTTGTTATATATTGGGATTCATTGAGCTATGAATTGAACGAATTTTATGTTAATATTTATTTTGTATTTCATGTCATATAATAACTGTCTTATCATTGAAATCATTGAATATATTGTTTTAAAGCAATTCTATTAATATATTTAATATATTTAATACGTTTATAATTCAATTATATTTACATATAATTTCTAATCTAAAGAATATTAATTCAAATAATAGTTTTTTAGATTAAATTCAAAAATATATTTATAAATACTATGTATAAAATAGAGGCATTTTGTGTCAATTAATCAAATGACAACATTTGACAAACGTTTGTATTGTTATAAAACTATTTGTTATTTTTATTAAAATTTTTACACAAAATATTTTCGTCTCAAATGAAATATTATATTTTATGATATAATTCATATATATCTACAGTTCATTGAATTATTACTTCAATGTTTTTCATTGAAAAATATTTGTATTTAAATGAAAACTTTACTATATTTTCAAATATTAAAAATAACAAAAGTTTGGGCAAAAATTAATTAATAATTCAAACAATTTTTCAATTTATAAATTAATATAAAATTTTATAATTTTATAATTTTTCAATTAATATGAAAGCATAAAAATTTCAATTTTCTGCCAATAAAAACAACTTATAATTAAATATTGTTTTATTTTTCTATTTTTATGCGTAAAATATTTTCCTTATAAACCAGTTTACGACTTGAATTTTGAACACATTTATCATTTTTGTAATTTGAAAACTTTTGCAAAACTTTTAGTCATTGTTTTCGAAATTAAATTCTTGTTTTCATTTTAATTCAATAGGAATTGAAATTTTTTCGATGAATTTTCAATTCAATTAACATAAAATTGTTATTTGTTTTTTGATTTATTTTGTTTTTCATATGATTTGAATCTAATTTCAAAACCTATTATAATATTTTTTGAGTGAAAATATTTTCATTTTTTCTTTTTTTAATAAAAGTTTTAATTTTTGTTTTTGTTGAAAAGTTGTGATATTTCTTAATGAAAAACTAATTGATTTATAACTTTCTTATGAGCGGACAGATGAGAGGCCAGTAATTAAAACCTGAGCCCTTATTCTCAAAGTTTGTCTGATATTATCACATTTAAAACAGTTTCACAAAAATTGGTTTTCGAGTACAAAAGCTGTTAAAAATTCAATCTATGAATAGCCGCTCCTTTGGCTCACTTTTCGCTATAATTTACTACTTTTTTGACTCAATCATAACTTTTGAAAAATTTCAATTATTATATTAATGAGAATTTTTTATACAAAAACCCGGGTTATTGTGAAAACTCATTTAAAACTGTTGTTTATAAACATTTTACAAATTGTAGTAAAAATGTGTTTTTTTTAAACTCCAGATTCAGTTTAAATGTCTCAACATTTTATTGTTTTATCAAATGTTTCTTTTTTTATAATTTCGATAACAGATTGCAATCAATCTATTGTTCAATATTTCAACAAAGTTTTTAGTTCAAAATCTATCATAATTTGATTGATTTTATGAAATAGTTTTTATACAAAAGTTTATTTTTCAACATATTTTGTGAAATTCAATAACTTTTTTATTTTTTAACTCAAATAATATTTCTTTCATTCATTCATTTAATTATTATTTGAGTTTCAAAATCAAAACAAATTGAATGACATTTATATATAAGCGATGATTGAAAACATTTACTCTATTTTATATTATAGTCTAATATTCAATAAACACATGAATGAGTAAATTATTTTGTTATTAATGACAAGCAATATATGAACGTCCGATGCCTTACACTCTTAAGACTCATTCAAAGGGACTGTCAGGGGATGAGAATAAAAAAGTATGAATTTCTTGAGGCAATCCACAAAATATGAATTTCACTGAAACTTAACGTATTTTTAATGATTTTTGTGTAACATCGAGTCTGAGATCAACCACCCCTTGGCTATCATTTTTTGGTCACCGAATCAATATCTTAGCCCAAAATGAACATCAAATTTATTTTTCATTAAAAACACGCAAATTATTATATGATTATTATATGATTATTATATGATTATATGATTACCGCAGAAATGCCTTTCAGACAACTATTTATTCATTCTTTACTTAAATGATTGCCTTTTATTGAGTGAAAAAATTCTTTTAATTTTCATTCTCTCTATAACTAAAAAGTAAATAAATTTCAAAAATAGTTGTTTATCATTGAATAATCAACTTTTTTTCGCAACGATTTCTTATGTTTTATCGCTTAAAAAATTTTAAATTATCAGATAATGAGAGATAAAGATCGACAACAAATACAAGAAATCATTTTTACATAATTTAATATTTATTATAACGTTATTGAGATATTTCTAATGATTTATTGACTTTTCATTTAATTGTAAAAATTTCTCAATTTTTGTAAAAATCTTTTTTGCTATTATTATTAGCGCTTTATCTCTGAATGAGCTGTCGTTTGAAGTAAGAAATTGATGTTTTTGTTGAAAATGTTGTATAAATTAAATGTTTTAATGAATAGACGTTTTGTTATGCAGTTCTCATAAAAATTATATTTTGTTAATAAGTGTTGAAATATTTATAAGTAGTGCTAATGATATGTGAATTCATATATCAATATATTTTACATCTGATAAACACTGACATTGTATTTGAATATCAGTAAAAATATATACAATATTAAAAAAAATTGTATAAAATTATTGATGAAATGAATGGAAATATTTCCCCAAAAATCTAATAATATTTTTAAAACAAAAATATATTTAATGTTATATTTATGAAAACAATGAATGAACTAATATTAGAAAAAAATTTAATTAAAAACTTTTTTTGTGTTTCCCTTCTCTTATCATTGATTTTTAAGCAAAGCTTAACAAAACTTTTTCTCATTTTAATTCAACAAAAAATATTTTTAAAAAGTAATTCGCATTCAGTTCTTCAGTTCAGTAATTAATTATCTTAAGGAATATTCTCTTGTTTTTTGTTTCATTAATGTTCGCAATCGTTCTCTTTGTCTATTGTTCTGATAGGGAGAGAGAGAAAGAGAGAGAGAGAGAGAGAGAGAGAGAGAGAGAGAGAGAGAGAGAGAGAGAGAGCACCTTTCATAATAATCTAGCATTGAATGTTTTCACTCCTCTCTCTCTCTCTCTCTCCCTCTCCTGCCATCCCTCTCCTAATCCCAAATTCCTCAGCAGTCCTACGAATCATCTCATTATCAAATCTCTGTGATATTCATCTCATATCACAATTATTTCAATAATTTTACTCAAATTAATTGAAAATTTTCTCATATATTCTCTTCTATTCTCTTCTCAAACCCTTTTATATTATTTTTATGATAATTTTTTTCACTCTTCTCTAAATCTATAGAAATTATTTATTTTATAAACTCTTTTGAAGTAAAGGGAAGACATGTAATAGAAGTAATCGTTTTTTACTTCAAATCATTATCAGTCAACTAAAGTCAAGTTAAGTTTAATCACCTCTTATTCTGACTTTGTTTTTATTATTGATTATAAAAAATGGCAAAAAATGTTGACTTATATATCAGAGGGAATGCAATAACTTTCGACCCAATAATTGTTATTATATTTCATTAATAAATTAATTTTGATTTTCTTTTAATTTTTTCATTTTATTTCAAAACAAGATTTATATTTTGTTTCACATATATATTAATTGATTTAAAAGTAATTTCAATCAATTTATGACAATATTTATCTAAATATAAAATCAAACAAAAATTTGAATTTTATAGAGAGTTATAACTTATAACACATTCGTTAATATAATAATATATCCTAAATATGAGTTTTGATTAAGTTTTTTACAATATATAGGATGTGAACCAATATTATGATTAGTGATACAAATCATGTTTTAAAAAAATAGTCGTAAAACCAGCGCTCATGTGATTTATGTAAATAATTAATTTGCATCAAAAAAATGAATATTAATTAAATTAAACCTAAACTAAGGCTAAAATAAATTGAATAAATGAAATTCACTACTGATTAATACAGTGCTATTGATCGGACAAATAATCGCTGATTCGCGTCACTCAAACTGATTATACATTTTTGGCTCTTATGTGTGTTTTTATATGTATTAAAACTTATATCAATATTCAATTGATTAAAATTCTTATATAATATGAATTCTGATTACAAATTATATTTATTTTAGATTTATTTCAATTATTTTGTTTAAAGTCTTTTCATTTCCTAATAAACAAAACACTCTATGATTTAATGCAAACAAATTCATATAAAATATTTATTAATTAAATTTTGAAAATCAAATTCAATATATTTTGTCGATTCTGTCATTGTTTGAGACATTGTATGTCCAAAATGTTGGAAAACTTTTCTTTTATAATTTGAATATATTTTTCGTTTATTTGTTATATTCAACCAATGGTTATATTTCTTATCAATTTTTATTAGTTTTCAGACAACTTTCAGTTGTATTTATTTGTAGTTATAGTTTTGGTAAAACTTAAATCAAATACAATAATGTTTGAAATGTTTGAACAGTAAATAAATATAATATTTAATACTTAAGAAGGGATGCAAAAGACCTCGCCTTGAAATCTCACGCTCTTTAAGTTGTATTTTGTTTTATAGCACAGAATATAATAATAATAATAAATGCAAAGTTATATTGAGTTTAGTTTAGTCTATGTTTACTTCTAGTTATAAAGTTAGCAACGCTTTCGACTCTAAGCTTATATTGGATTTTCAAATGTGATAATAGGGCTCACATTTGCCATACCATTATCTGTAGTAAAAAATTATCGAAAAACAAATTCATTTAAATATGTATTTCAATGAATAATATGAATAACGGCATTAAAAGAGCAAAAATGTGTTGTTTTTCTGTGATTTGAGATAAGAATTTAAAAGTTAGTTACGATAAGAGCAGAGTAGAGAACACTTAACATAACATTCATTTCAATTGAGCCATCAATTCATGCTTTTTCAGTTGCGCCAGACTTACCGCACAGGCTGTGAGCACCGGGAGTGAAGAATATTATAATTGAGATAAGATAACACATTTTAGGTGAGACTCGCCCTCAAACATAACCAATATTTTCATCATATTTTTCATCAAATTTTATGATTTTTGTAATATTTTCAATGAAATCATTATTACATCAAAAGATCAATAAATCAATGTTTGGGTAAAAATAGCGAAACTTTAATCTCTGTTTTAAAGACTTTTGACATTTTGATTATGCATTAAATTTTAGAAAATTTAAAAATATGTCAAATGATTGTAAAAATTATGTTTTTATGAATTTTTGTTTTAATTCTCTGTTATCTCTATTTTCTGACTAATACTTTCATAGCATTACATAAGGTATGAAAAATATTTGAAATCATTTACATTTGTTTCCAAAGAGAATATATTATAATATAAAACACTTTATTTTTGTTTTAAAAAATGTAATAATTCTGAACCGATTTTCATTTCCCGTCAACTAATGTTTGTTTGAAAACTAATGTTTTCTACTTTTTATTGTTTAAACGAAATAATAATATAAAAAATTATATTAAAAAAGGTTTGATAAAACTTTAGTAGATTTGGTTGTGTTTGAAAATGAAATGTTAAAAATGAATGTTTTAACCATTAAAATAATCAAATCTACTCTCTCTCTCTCTCTCTCTCTCTCTCTCTCTCTCTCTCTCT
>JAQIXR010000788.1:0-19513 GCA_034700825.1 Quadroppia sp. Gr-Ori-00064 | reverse complement strand
ACCTCATAGGGCTGTGGCACCTGGACCTCGACGATCTTCTCCACAGGGTAGGGCACTTTGACCTCTCTCACGACCTCAACGGGCACTTTGACATATTTGATCACTTCGTATGGCTGAGGAACGGGCACTTTGACCACGCGCTCGACAACATTCTCGACGGGCACCTCCTTCACGACGGTTCGCTCGACGGGGTATGGCTGTGGGTACGGGACCTTTACTTCGTAGGGCTGTGCGAAGGGCACCTTCACCTCATAGGGCACCTTAACTACGCGCTCGACAATTCGCTCGACGGGATAGGGCTGAGGATAGGGCACTTTGACCTCATAGGGCTCGACAACTACCTTCTCGACGGGATAGGGCTTATCAACATGAACCTTCACGGCGTAGGGCTGGGGAACGGGAACTTTCACGTGTCGGACAACATCTCTGACGACGTGCTTAACCTCGGGCACGGCATACGGTTCCGCGACATCTCTGACAACGGTCTTGTATACGGGATAGGGCTGTGGCACGTGCTTGACGACGTGCACGGGGTAGGGCTGATCATAGGGCACCTTAACGGGGTAGGGCTCGGCCACAGTCTTCACGACGGGCACGGGATAGGGACGCGAGACATGCTTGACCACTGGCACGGGGTATGGTCTGTGCACGGGATAGGGCACCGACACCTGTCTGACTGTGTGGGTGTTGGCCACGTGTAGTGGCGCTCCGTAGCCCTTGACGCCATAGCCTCCGCCGCCATAGCCACCACCATAGCCGCCTCCAAAGCCGCCGATGTAGCCCCGGGAGTAGGCATGGCCATCAAGGTATCCATAATTGGGCTTTGGCTTCGAGTGCGCTATCGTTGCGATGGCTAACAAAAGCTGGAATTTTTGGTTTGAAAATAATTTTTTTAAAAATATAATTTTTTTTTGCAAACGATTTCATAACTGAAGAAAATGTGATTTTTATTCTATGCGAGAGTTTGACCAATACTACCAAAAGGGGTATATTTAATCTATGCTTAAATTGATCTTATATTTAGCCCCTGAATTGACTGTATTATTGAATAAGTTCTACACTTTTTAATCACTAAAGACTGACATAATTTTTTTAATGAAATATTTGTAACACTATTAATACGAACTGCGCCCACACTGTCGACCGTATACAGGGGTCAGGCTATCAGACAATGGACTGTACACTGAATGAGATATTAAATACAAATGCTTTTTCAAACACACAGTAGTTGTAAGGGTTTTGAGTATTTGTTCAGATTTTTAATATTGAGAATAAAAAGCGAATAAAAAACACAACAAAAATATAATTATTTTTCAATAAACACATGATTTTGAAATCGATTTTGAATTTCTTATATGAGTAATAATTATTATCAGAAACATTTCAAAACAAAATATGGGTGAGAGAGAGGGTGGGAGAGGGAGAGAGAGAGAGAGAGAGAGAGAGAGAGAGAGAGAGAGAGAGAGAGAGAGAGAGAGCTGTTAACAAAATAGTTGTAAAACTAGAATTTCAGAACAAAAAACACTTTCACATAAATACTAATTTTTAATGGCATTTAAACCCTGAAAGAAATAGATTAAAAAGTGATTTTTGAGTTCATACTAAACAGACCCCTTTATTTATAATATGCCTTTCCCATAAGGAATGTGAGGAAAGACCTCTTTTTTGATATATATATAATAATTATGTGAATTTCGTGAAAGAGTTTATCATTTGCTCTGTTTTGAAGAAATCAATAGAATTTTAGATAAAATATTTTCAAACAAAAATTGATTTTAAAAAAGAGGAAAATATTTGGAGAGAAGAGAGAGAGAGAGAGAGAGAGAGAGAGAGAGAGAGAGAGAGAGAGAGAATTGTGTAATAATATAAATATTTTTTAATAATAATTGATTTGAAAAATAATTGAAAAATAATTTTTCATTTTTGTCAAAATGTGTGTAAAGACTAATATTCATAAAAAAAAGAGTTTTTATAATAATAATAAATGAGATTTGATTTTGTATTTTTGTAAACAACAAAAATTATTTCTTTTTAATTTGAAACAAAAAACAAATGAAAATATTTTCTCTCAAAAGTTATAAACCATTTTTTTCGATAACTATTAAGAAAAAATATATACAAAAAAAAAATATTACCACAATTTTTTGTGGTCATATTTATCATGAAAAAATAGGGGGCAAAAAGAATTAAGGGGGTATTTATCGCAGAGAAGAAAGAGAGAGAGGTGTATTCACTCGACGTTTGTTTATGAGAAATAATTATCAAAAATAACAATAAAAATAAAGTTTTTTTGTTTTTCGGGCAAAAAGTTATTAAAAAATTTCATTTTCATTATTTGTCTTCATATTCTTCAGCGGAAGAGTAGGTCGAAAGGGTGTGAACCAAAAAGGGGGTGAAAATTATTATTAATAATAAATCAAAAATTTCTTTATCTTCTATTCATTCGTATATATGAGTGCGCTCTTTATGCAGCTCTGGCAGCTTTGCCGCTCTTCTTCCACTCCTGTATGCGTGCGCCGTAGGCCAGGTCTCCACCTTTGACGCCTCCCTCATAGGCCACCTGTTCCTCATATACCGGCCCCTGTTCGACGACCTGTTGGTGCTCCTGGACAATTGGCTGCTGGACAATGTGCTCCTGTACGACCTGCACCGGATGGTGCACCGGCTGTACCACTCTCTTGACGACGGGCACCTCATATGGCCTGTCGACAAACACCTGATTCTCGCGCTCCTTAATCACCTCCACGTGCTTTATGCGCTCGTATGGCTGAGGAACGCCCACTTCGACCTTCTTGATCACTTCATAGGGCACCTTGATCTCGACGATGCGCTCGTAGGGCACCTGTATGTGCTTAATGGTCTCGTATGGCTGAGGGACGGGCACTTCGACCTTCTTGATCACCTCATATGGCACCTTGATCTCGACGATGCGCTCGTAGGGCACCTCCACCTTCTTGATCACTTCGACCGGTGTGGGAACGCCGTATTCGACTTTTCGCACGACCTCCCGTGTGTAGGGCACGTGTTTGATCACCTCCTTGATCACCTCATAGGGCTGGGGCACCGGCACCTTGACGTGCACGGCCTGAGGCACGGGTACTCTAACTTCGACGGGCACGGGGACCTTGCGCACGACTTCCTTGATCACTTCGTATGGCTGAGGAACGGGCACTTTGACGTGCACGGGCTGCGCGACCTTCTTGATGACGGTGTAGGGTCGAGGGACGGGCACGTGCACATTGTATGGCTGAGGCACCGGCACCTCCACCTTCTGGACGATCTCGCGTATGCTCTCTTTGACGACGGGCACGGCATAGGGCTGGGGCACTCTTCGCACCACTTCCTTCACCACTGTGTATGGCTGGGGCACGTGCTTGACGACGGGCACGTGATAGGGCCGCGGCACGGGCACCTTCACGGCGTAGGGCTGAGGCACGCGCTTAACTACGGGCACAGCGTATGGCTGGTCGATGGTCTTGACTACGGGCACGGCGTATGGCTGGTGCACGGCATACGGCTGCAGCACCTTCTGTATGGACTCGGTGTGCGTGTGCACAGGGATCGCACCCTTGATGCCATAGCCGTTCCCGTATGGGGAATACCCATAGCCATGGGGCTTGGGCTTGGCGTACACCAAGGCACTGGCAGCTGATATAAGTAGCTGTGCAAAGATAGAGGAAAGTCAGGGGCATTTCCCTATGGTTTTTATTCATATGCTTATTTCATAAGAGTCAGGGGGACAGAGAAAAGGGGCTGTTTTTTGTAAATAAAAATGCGCAGGGTGTAGGGGCTGCTCACTGATGACAGGGTGCAAAATATTATTTATACGATTTTTTGTTATGAAAAAAATCGATAGAAAAAAACATTTGTAAAAATAATATTAAAAAATGATTTTTTTTCTTATATAAAAATTTTGTCACAAATTTTCATATAATTTTTCATACTATATATGACTTCCAATAACTCTATTATTCATTAATATATTCTATGAATAATTAGATATACAAATAATTTGTGTAAAAGTTTTTTTTGCCATTTATATAATGAAACGAAAATATATTGTAAAAACAATTTGTTTTTTTTCAAATCAAATATTATTATTAATTTTATTACAAAATATTTTACAGAATATAAAACGTTGTTTTTTGTCTGTGTTTGTGTGTGAACTTTTTCAGTGAAAGGACAGTTAGATTTTCGGCACTTTATTTCCCCATTAAATAAAAATCATTTTTTCGTTTTTGTTTTTATATATCATATATAAAACGGTTTGTTTTTTGAGGTTTGTGTTCGAGTTCTACACATTATTTCTCATATTTGAAAATCAATTATTCATTTGTTTTCACATAAAAAATATTATCTAAAAAATTGTTTTAATTTATATTCTCTTTTAACGAGTGCTCTCTCAATGAAAACCCATAGAAAATAGTGTTTTTATTTTGTATAAAATAATACTTATTTTCGACAATGTATTTCATATGTGAAACGAGAGTGAGATTGAAATGTGAAAATGAAAAGTCGACTTTCCAGTCACGGAATAAACGTTTAGATGGAAAGGGAGTGAAAGTAGTAATAACACATATATTTATCCGTGTTATGTGTGCAAGGTCTTTGACACGAACAAAAAGGGGGGAATTATTTTCTGAGAGAATGAACGGAATATTCTCTATAATAAAAACAAGCGATTCCTATATATAGTGATGGATATGGCGATAGTTAGCGCCCACTCCTTCACATACACAAACACACGAACAATATATGCATATATAATAAAGAAGAAGAAAAAAAAGTATAGAATATTTTTGAAATTCTTTTACAGTGAAAGTATCAAGGTGATAAAGGATGGAAAAAATAGAATGAAAAATAATTCTCAAAAAGTTTGATATTTTTATATCAAAAAAGCATTTGTAAAAACTTTTTCATTCAATATATTTTTATATTAAAAGTACATATGTTTTAAAAACATATATATTTCAGTGTTTTTTTCTCTATACTAATGATTAACGAAAAATAAATATTTTCTATTAAACAATAAACTGCTTATTAATCACCGAATACAAGGCATCCGATCGTAAAAGGCATTGAATTCCATATGAAATGGAATAACAATTATAATAAATATATACATAAAATATAATTATATTCTAAGAATAATTAATGAATAATCAAGTTATATAAAAGTATATTCATTTTTTTTTGGTTCTCGGTACTTTTTTTGTATGGTTTTAAATGAAAAAATTTTTATCATTTTATATTATAATTAAATAATAAGAATATTTACAAAAATAAATAAATAAAAATTCATTAGACTTACGATTGTTTTGATAAACATTTTTTTGAGTTTAAATTAAATTCACAATCCGTTGAAACGAGATATGAAAGTATGAAAACCAACTGTCCGTCTACTGTAGAGAGAGTACTTTTTTTCCGTTTGTGGGGACACACACCTCACGACTGGGTCGACAAGCCTAAGTGAACCGTAAGCGTAACACTTAAATTATGAACAGTTATATCTCATTGCCATCGGATTTATATATGGGATGACCGTAAAAATCGCTACGTAACGGGTCGGGTGCTCACACACATAGCACAGCCACTCACGCTTTCGTAGTGTATATGGGCAGGGGTATAGCGAACGCTTTGTATTGGCACCTGTGGCGCCTATAGCTAATTCACTGTAGCAATAGTTGTTTAGAGCCTTAAGAAGTAGTGGTTTTTTCAGGGATAATGTTATCAAATGTTTCTCTCGCTCTCTCTTAAGGCGAGAGAGAGAGAGAGAGAGAGAGAGAGAGAGAGAGAGAGAGAGAGAGAGAGAGAGAGCAAACTATAATCCGATTAAGATTTCTATGAATTTTTTTATTGAATAAAAAATAAGAATAAAATTATTTTTATCGAAAGAAAAAATCTTTTTTTTATTACTATATTTTGAGATCATTTCTAATATAGAAAAATTGAATTCAAATGAAAACTAATAAAAAACATTAATTTGTTTCCCAAAAGATTACTATTGAAAGAGCATTTTCGGTGTCTTTTCATTATTGAGTACTAATAATGCATTGAAACAAAAGTTGAACACAAAATAAAAAATTAAAAATACCAAGGCGTGGTCCAGGGCTATCCAGTCTGGATGTCCTACATTCACATGCATTTTCTTTTCAATCCCTCTCTTCATAGTCTAATGCTATGCCTATGTGTGTGAGTGTGTGTTTGGAGCACAGGTAACATATTCTACAGTTAGAGATACAGTTCGCCACTACTATTGCTATACTACTAGACTGGATAGCATTGAACAGTCGACGCCTTGTAATTAATTTGAGATTTTTGTTAGGCATTCGAAGCACCTGTATATACATAGAGAGAGTGTATGCTTTTTTTCGTATTATAATCTCGATTTCAATGACCAAAAAATTACTGTTTAATTACAGTTATATTTATTTAAACGAAACGAACAAAAAAAATATTGATTTTAAAAAAATTAAATTTTCTTTTCTCTTATTCTTATGTTTTTATTTCGTTTTTATTATATTGAAAATTCATTAACAATTGCTTTTCATTTGTTTCACATCTTCGCTCACATTGAGATAGCCCTGATAACAACTCTTCCTAACACCTGGCTCCTTCTCAGTGAACAGTATCGGAGCGAAGAATTTCAATACAGATTTTGCATTGTATTTTCGATGTGTGGGCTGTCGTCTAGTGAGAGGCAATCGCCATAAGTCTGGGCCCACACATAATAACGAGCGCCTAATAATGAGCGTAATTAAAAAACACTGAAAGCCTGGACATAATAGCAGTGAGCAAGGACAGTTGCATTTTTAATTCACATATACAGTGAATGAAAATTTCATGTTTTTATTGATAATTATTTCGCAGAAAAAAATTGTCTCAAAATTTCGACAAAAAAATAATAACTTATTTTATATAGTAATTGAATAAATAATTTTCATTATACACAAGGGGTATAAGTGCTCCGAATTGTATGCCGTCTTTTTCACACGATTTGTTGATCGAGTGCTTAATAACTGCCAGTCTTTCCTCACAATTGCCGATACAGTAGTTGTTGTCGTTATAATGAAAACCATTTTAATGTATGCAATGATTAATTGGATTATGAAAAACGTATAACTTTTTTAACGATAGGCTAGAACTCAATACATATTTTTTCGCTCAATACATGAAATCAATAATACTTTCTCTCTCTCTCCCTCTCTCTCCCTATTTAACCCTCAATCAAAATGTGTTCACAATTTTTTCTAATGAGAAATAAACTGTCAAATAGTGTTTGAAATGAAAAACTGGATTTTTATAATAAATGGCAAAATAACTGTTAATAAAAATTATGTGCAAAAAGAAATTCAGACCATTTGTCTGATTATACATTAATTTGAACGAAATATATTAATAATAATTTCAATTGAATTTCAATTTTAAATTTATAGGAAGTTATTTGTAAATATTGAAACACACATTAATTTTTTTCGTGCCCTGGTCAGTGTACCTTAATGACCAAGTACAGATATTTATGTACAGAATATAGAGAAACAAAGTTTTATAAATTTATTTTTAGAGAAATTTTTGTTATTTTGTTTCACATGAAAATCAAATATCATTTTATTAATCAAATGCTAATTGAGTATCGATTTTGATGTCGTTTGCAATTAAATCTTTTGTTTGTTTTTTATGTTTTTCAAATTCATTGGAAAGTCATTTATTTATATATTCTGTCACTTCTGTCACTGTTTTTATAAATATAAAGTATTTTTGGTTTTCTTTTCGTATAATATATTTTAATTTTAAAATATATGCAAATATTGTGTGTATTTTCTGAACTAAAAATCAAGTTTTACTTTAAAACTGTTTTGGTATTAATTTTCGAAACTCTCTCTCTCTCTCTCTCTCTCTCTCTCTCTCTCTCTCTCTCTCTCTCTCTCTCTCTCCCGATTTGATCATCGATAATAATACTTATAAAACAACAGTTATTTCGAAATATAATATGATTTAACGAATGAAATATTCCGTTAAATTCAGGCAAACCTTTGAAATAAAATATCTATTTTATGATAGAATTAATTGTGATATTAAAAAACAATTTTATCAAGGTTAAAATTCTCTACTTTGAACACAACTGTTATATAAGACATCTATTATTTTATTAATATATATTTGTTTGACAATTATTTTGCAATTGATTTTAAGAATTTTTTTGGTGAATGCAATGGATTTGTGTTTAACAGCTATTTCTTTAAATTTTTGTTCTTTCTTCAAATGAATGAAAATTTAAAACATTTATTTGTATTAAATATAATGAAAATTATAATTATATTTTGCTATTTGTTTTTTTTCGCAACAAATTTGTTAACAAATTTATGCATAAATTATTTAAAACTTATAATTGTTTTTAATATTTTCTGTTACAAAAAAGGCGGAGAGAGAGAGAGAGAGAGAGAGAGAGAGAGAGAGAGAGAGAGAGAGAGAGAGAGAGAGAGAGCTCTACTTATAATCAGAATTACAGATAAAATATACAGACATATAATAGTTAATAGCTTTCGGACACAAATTCAAAGAGAAATTAAAAATTAAAAACTTTTTATCTGAAAAAAATTGTATTTCAAATACTATTGGATGAGAAGTAAAATAAAAATATTTTCGAATATTGCAGTCAATATTTTAAGGGGGAAAATAAAAATCGAATTTTAAATTAACATTTTTTAAAAAGCTCTCTCTCCACCTGAATTGTGTCAAGGTTGCTTATCTTTTTTTCTCCTTAAATATATTTATCACACATAAAATTTTGGCTCATTTTTCTAAAAAATCATTTCTTTGATGTCTTTAGAGATTATTTGCTGTAAAAATTGACTGTATTTTACATTCACTCATATATTATAAGTCATTAATTAAATAGAAAATCAATTTTATAATTAAAAAATTCTTCTATTCATTGCAATAATATTCTCATTGTCATCAACGGTGCAAACAAATGTGACCAAGGGTGTGCGAATTCTGTGATTTCACAATTATATATACAATAATTTCTTTACACATATTTCGTGTAAAATTCATTTCAATGAAATTTCTCTTTTCTTTTACTCTTTGTTTTTCTTCTATATTACATGAAAACTATTACTAATACCAACACTAATGGAGAAGTGTTTTAAATATATTATGCCTTTCCTTGATATGGATATTACGCTAATAGTCCTTATAGTGATAGTTATGAATCATTTACAAAACGAAAAACTAAAATAAAATACAAATTAATGAATAATTCGTTTTTACACTAAAAAGACATTAATTTCTAAATGTGTTTTAAATGTCTTTTTTTCATATCATTTAACATATATTATTCGCTCAATAAATATATGAATAAATCTATTAATAAAATTAATTACACTTTCATTCAAAAGAAATATATTTTTATAAAATCATAAACAACTTGAAAATTACGTTCAGAATGAACAAGATTCTTTTTTTGAGGCACATTATAAGCAGTATAATTTCAACACTAAAAACTGTAAATGATTTCTATAAAATAATTTCACTTTTAGATGAACTGTCTCTTATATTCTCATCTGGATTCCACATTGCTATCATTATCGTATTCTATTCCTGGCTTAACCTTGATCACATTTTTCATACACATTAGTAATCAAATGATTTCATTCTAACACTAATTATATGACTATTAAAATAAATGTCTTTAAATATGATTTTTTTTCTTCAATTGTATTCTGTTTTTTATTCAACAATTATCTCAATAGTAATTATAATGTGTGTCCGTATTTTCAAGGGGTGGACACACCATAGAAATATTTAAGGGGCAGATAATATTTTAATTATAACTTTGCACTGATTTTTGCAATTATAAATAATTGGTATAAAAATAATATTTGAATTTCAAACGTAAGATAAAACAAAAATTTCAATAAATATCGAGTAATGTATAAAATATATGAAAAGAAAAAAACCATAAAAACAAACAAAAATATAATTCAAAATAAAGTCCTTCTGAATGTCGCGACCTTTAAAACCTGTCTCATATCAAAAACCTTCTCTCCCTCTCCACACACACACGACACACTGTATGTTCAATACCAGCCGTTCCCCTGCTGTGAGCAAACAGTATATTCATCATTAAAAATGAATATAATATAAAAAAAATGTTTTTTTTTAAATTTTGAAACAAAAAATTCTCTCTGATTTGAATGATAGCACTGTATATACCGATACAGTGCTATTCAATTAGGCTGTCATTCAATCATATCATTTATGTTTCAAATGAACAGACATGTGCTCTCATAGTAGGCATACTGTCCACACGAAAAATCATTATATCAGTTGTTATCAAACAATATATAAAAGCATATAAAAAATGTTTTCAAATTCATTACATGTTTTTCTTTCTGACAATTTCTCTGTCAGTGCATTGAATGCCACGGATTTGTTGCCCGTGTTTTTATGTTGTGCCTATGGTTTGTATTTTTTTCCCCATTGATTTCATTACAATTTTTGTACAAAACAGTTATGACGAGAGAATTGGGTCACAAATGCATAACTTATTGCACATTAGTTTTCATTTTTTTATTTCACTCTCTATTTCTTAAATAATATTTTGTAAATTGTATTATAGATAACAAGGTATATAAATCAATATTTACCCCTAGAAAAAATAAACTGTGATCACGTTTACTATTTTTTGTGCAAGGTACAGTACATGGTGCACGTGTGCTTGGTGAAATAATTCTTGAAAAATCACCCTTAAACTCATGTTTGTTTGCATTGAATATATCATTGAATAATCGGATAATTGTTTTTCTTCTATTGATTTGGATTATGAAAAATATTGCTAAACACTTAAAACACAAAATGAGATCAGACCCCCTGATTGACCCTGATTTTGTGTAAACTGGCATAAATATAATGTATGATATGATTTGATTTTCACTTTGAATGAAAGTGAAAAGCATTCAATGAATTGAATGAATGTTTAAAAAATATTTTTACTGTTAAAACACAATGAAATACAAACCTTAAAAAATAAAATGCAAAACAAAATTCAAATTCAAAACAAATACACATTTTTTGTGTGTGTATATTATTATAGGGAAAAAAACAATACATAATATTTTAATTATATTTTTTTTTGTTTGCTTTTTGTTTGGTTTCAATGAATAAAATCCATAACCAATTGATAATTAATAATAACAGTGAAAGAAAATCATTTTTTTATAACACATTTAACATAAACTTTTGGTTAAAATATGAATTTTATTGTAAAATAAAAACTCATTTATTATTTACAAACAAACAAATTATTCGTGAATATGTTTACAAAATATATTTGTTTTTGATTAACGAATATTAAATGAATTGTTTTCTAATGAAACAAAAAAAATTTTATTATTAAAACAGTTTTTATTTATAATCAATAAAAATATTTAATTAATTTTCGAAATTAGGGTTAAAAATGAAATTATTCATTCATTTCCCATAAACACCTTCTTAGATGACCTTTCACATAGCAGTCTATATATGGCAGTGATATTTAATTAAGTATTTATTCAATAAAACCAAAAAATAATACAAATGTCTATTGATTTGTGTGTTAACGACTTTTTGCATCAATTGATAAATGAAAGCAAAATTAAATGTAATTTTTCTCATGAATTGCATCACAAAAACAGTCGACGCTTTTTAATGATATAATTTTATACAACAATTCTCTATGTATTGCATATGTAATGCAAATCCAAATCTCATTCACATTTAATCCATGAATTTATTGCTTTCAAATGAAATAAAACATTATTTATATTTATATAATATCTCTCTCGCGGTGTGAATGATGTCATTTAATGTATTTTTTATTACAAGAATATTATGAAAGAAACATTTGATGAAAGGATAGTTTATTTTTAATGAGAGATTTTTATATAATTTTTTACTATAATAAAAGTCTTCATAAAAATGAAATTTATATTTATTTTTGTTTTGTTTAAACGTTTTCAATAAAACACGAATTTTTTTGCATTGTATATCAAATATTACCATGCTCCTATTTCATTGTTATCAGGGATAATTCTCATCAATATAATTATTTAAAATAATAACCAAAATTGTTTACTTTTATTCCAATCAGTTGTATTTGAAAAAAATTTACTCAAAAAATAAATAATTTTTTGTTTAATTTTTTTTGAATATATTTTTTTAATTATTTTTACAGAATATATTCGCTCTTAACTATGCCTAGTGTAATCATTCATAAATATGACCATGATGAATTTTGTAATACACATAACATAATTAATTCTATGACATATATATTATATATTCAACTGTCACTATCTGTACACAAAGGGGTTTACACAAGCGATCGGTGCCTGAAATTATAGCCTTATTTATGCGATCAACGAATTGATAGCTTATATGCAGAGAGTAACTGTTCGTCAGCAGCTGATGTCGAAACTGTACAGGGTTAGTGCACACATGCTGAGTGCAATGATGTCGGGGCGCTGTTCACATGCGTGTGTGTGTGTGAGAGTAGACCAGAATCACACTTTCCCATAGATTTATAGGTGTTTCACATATTCTTATCGATAGATAATCTGTTGATTACATGCGTATGGAATGTGTATCACACAATTGCACCCTGCTGATTCAGTACGCTATATATAATAGGATTAGCGGCTAATCATTAGCCCTATCTCAAATGAAAAAATATCGCCCCCTTTAAATGTGTTCCCCCCTGTGTATGAAATTTTTGTTGTCTTTGAATTTTTAAATACAAATCAAAAAACATGTATAATATGTGTCAATACAAACAAACCGACGGAAAAGTCAATCATAAATGAGATTATATATGGATTAGAGTTAGAGATAAATATCGTTTCATTTGATATCAAAAGATATTAAACGAATGTTTGATATCGAGTTCAATAGGAAATCAATTATAGACTCAAATGAAGTGTTTTTTTTAAGAATATTTATTAGAGGAGTGGACGAAGGAAAGGGTGAGAGAGAGAGAGAGAGAGAGAGAGAGAGAGAGAGAGAGAGAGAGAGAGTTATATAAAATGTTTTAAATAATATTTAAAATCAATTTTGTATTGATTAACATATCTGTGGAAAAAACATTTCATGTGTTGAATGAATGCCAACAAAAAATTGGATCAAATAATAAACAAAAAAAAGTTTTATAAAAGTATTAAATGTTTTTTCATTCAATCAATTTTTGTGATAAATAAATAAGAAATATTTTTATAATTATAATCATTTAAAATGAGAAAATATTTCTAAACTGTAATGAAATTTAAATAAAAATGATATTTCTCTGAAAAATATCCCCCTTTTTTATGGGCGATAGAAAATGATAAGCATTTCAGAAATTTTTCTGTCAATGAGTTACACAAAAAATATCTTAATCTCTCTCTTCTGTTGAAACAGAAAACTTATTATTAAATATTAATTAAATTTCTTATGTTTAAAATAAGTGCAAATAATTAATAAAACAAAAAATAAATCGTTTTTATTCTCAAGGATTAAATCTGAGGGAAAAAAATATTTTTTCTTATCATTGATTTCGTGATAATTAACTCTTTCTGATAATTAGCACTCATTTGCCATTACTTCTCTTAACCCTTAATACCTGTCATTGCAATTATCAATGCATCCGTCATCGCAGGCACTGGAGATCGCGGCGCCCATTCCGAGTGACCTTGTACCATCTATCGCTAGCACCTATCGATAGTAGCACCTTATAGTCGCCAAAAGGCATTTCCTTCAAAAAAAGAAGAAAAGTATTATTTTTGTAATCAAATGCTTTATAACTTTTTTCCTCTGGTATTCAAATGTACTTTCCTTTCAGAGCCATAGAAAACAATGTGAATTGCATTGAAGAGAACTGTCCGACGATATCAAGGACATGGTTGTGAAATACCAGCAGGATCATATTCTTTAAATATGTGAACAAGGAAATATATATCATCATTACGATGAGTTGGTGTGAAAAGTGACTGCGCGTCTATTAGCCATATATTGAGAAATATATTTTAATTTAATTTTAAGTTATTTTTTCGTATTTTTTTCATTATTTTTGTTTTGTTGTGAAATATTTTTTCTTTTATAACAAAAATTGGAAAATAATTTTTAATGAACAATAAATGCGATAAATATTTGTCAAAAAATATATATTTTGCGACAAATTGAAAAATAATTATCTAAAATGAGACGGGATTTTCATCATTGAAATGATGAATAAATGAATTCAAAATTGGGTTTAATTTTAGATAATTATAATGTGATGTAATTTACATAAAATTACATAATTTTTTTTTTGTATACAATATATATAATAACAACAGAAAAGCAAGAATTTCTCACACATTAACACATGCTTTACAACAGCAATGAATAACAAACAAATGAATTGTGTTTTCAATGGCTTTGATATCGCATTACATTATATCAAATATGTGCTAAACATTGCCTTTTATACAGTGGTCGGTGTTCTTATCTTTCATGGCGTTCTTGTCATCAATGTCATCCAATATCTCAATTACATGACCATCAGATTCGTAGACATCGATAGCTATCGCTATATTATATCTATTCTTCAATACATTATTTATTCGCGTAATTAGTATTGAATTTATATTATGAAAACAAAAAAATTCTTATTCTATACATCCCTGTGCAGAAGGCGTGGCCATATTGGAGTGGTGGTGTGGCAGCCGACTCACCATCTACTATGCGGACGACATCTCACGGCGAATGATCGGCGCCGAGCACTCACTCATTTTGGCCAACCATCGCTACGAAGTGGATCTACCCTTCCAGTGGATGGCCTGTCTCAAAGTGAACGCATTGGGCCGGTGGAAGACGTACGGCAAACGTGAGTTGAAGTCCGTGCCCATCATTGGGTGGACATTCTTCCTGTCGGACAACATCTATTTGGACAGGGATTGGAGCACCGATGTCAAGAATATCGCACTCGGATTACAGAGATTCATGTCGTATAAGAATAACGTTATGCTTATGATATCGCCTGAAGGGACACGATATACACCTGAGAAGCATAGGGACAGTATTGCTTATGCTAGAGATCAGGGGCTCAGCTATGAATTTAAGTATCATCTGTTGCCACGGGTTAAGGGGTTTCTTCACGCCGTCAAATATCTTAAGGCAAACCGTAAGACAAAAAAATATTCCAAAAAATGTTTTTTTTTCATTATTTTCTATATTTTTTCCCACTCCAGAACCTGACTGCGCTCTCTATAACTTTCAACTGGCCATTGATGAAGAGCCGGCTGATTGTGGGGACAGTAAGCAAGCGATCAATATATTAAACCTCATAAAAGGCCGTACAATAAATGGCTCGGTTTATATCAAGCGCATCCCTATCGCTGACATTCCCACCACTACTGATGGCCAGACATTACAATATTTGTACCGACTCTATGAGGAGAAGGTATGTCAAGCACCTGGTCATATCCTGGACAACTTAGTCATACATAACTTGTAACGAAAATTCAATTTCAGGACAAATTAATGGCATTTCACGAACAAAACGGACGCTTTCCCGGCATACCTGTGCCCCAAAAGGCCAGCGTTTTGCCGTTGATTGTATTAGTGGCGAACGTGTCGATTGTGGGCATAACTATGATGTGTGTACTGTTCAGCGCCTTCACATCAGGCAATCATAAGGTTATTCTTCAGATGTCAATAGTCATAGTCATTGGTATGCATTGTATGTAATGTTTTGACATATGTTTAAAAAACAGAACAATTTTTTCATAGTTTACGGCTTCATATTATCGGCCATTCGTTCGTCAATTGCCAACAAATGTGATAACAATTGCGATAAAAATAATAATTATAAAATTCTTGAAGAAGATTAATGATAGAATTGTGAGGAAAGGGAGCCTTAAATATGAATAGCATTTATTTTTTTAACAAAAATTTTTGAAAACATTTTTTTAACTATTGAAATAAATTAAATACTTTTTGATATTAATTCATATTATTGTTAAATAATTTTAAATTCATTAAACGCTTAAAAAGTGTTATTTAAATGATTACAAATATTAATAAAATATAAGTTTTTTATATGAAATCTTTTGAGTAAAAAATTTTTCAAATTTTTTAAAATTTTATTAATCATTAAAACGATTGATATTTTCAATAATAATAACGAAATTCAAGAATAAAATCATTTTATTTAAAACATAACAAACAAAACAAAACATAAAATTAAAAACAAAATTATAATAATTTAAGTTATTTTTTGTGACTCTGTATCTAAGGGTGAAGGGGAGAGAGAAGAAATATATATAATTTGTTGCTATAGTTGACCACAAGAAGCAATTCATATCCTTATAGACAGTCAGTATATTTTGTACCATTTATTTGATATATCCGAGCCCTAAGCCAAGGCCAAGACCATCCAGGTCACCCTTGCCACCATCCAAGTTCCAATCGGAGTCGCCTAAACCGATGTTCTTTATGATCAACGGCTCAGGGATACTCTTGAGGATAAGGGGCTCTCTTCGGATCAGAGTCTTCGTGATGATGGGCTCGCGTCTAATCAGGGTCTTCGTCACCAGAGGCTCACTCCTGATGTAGGTCTCGGCGATGGGCGCAGAGATCAGTCTCTTGCCCAACGACAGGCCCATCAGTGGCTCAGACCTGATAAGCTCGGGCTCGGCATAGCCTAGATTCAGGTCCAGACCCTTCGACAGAAGTTGGGGCTCACCGATGGATATGCCTCTCGAGAGCAGCGGCAGTGACTCGGATATGGCGTAGCCTTTGCTGAGAAGGGGCTCCGAGCGGATGATCGTGGCCTCGGGCAGTGACAGGCCTTTTGAGAGTATGGGCGCCGACAGATAGCCTCTGTCAACGATGTTCTTGGTCAGCAGCATTCCACCACGGTTGATTCTGATAGAACGATCTGGCTCCTCCACGCGAATCGAGTAGTTTGGTATGCGGCCGGCGCTGGCCAGGGCTACACAGGTCAGTAATGTCTATGATATCAGTGAAAACATAGTTAAAAATAAATCAATTTTTTTTCACTCAAAACACAAAATACTTACGAATATTTTGAACATATTTTCTATTGTATTAAAAAACTTGTGAAAAGTTTTACAAAAATTTCTAAAATAAGTATTAATTTCTCGAACTCATTGTCCTCTCCTTATATACCTGTCCACTCATATCAAGGATTAGTGCCTGAAATAATCATTTCTTATTTCATCATTTGATTTGAGACGAAAAAAATAAACTAAAAAAATATAAATAAATAAAAATTAAATTTATAAATAAATTTATTTAAAGCCTTAACAGCACTGGGATCACAAGGGGCTTGAATGATGCAATGGGTGTGTGTGTATATACAGTATCAAAAGAATTGGTTCATATATGCTATATATTGGTCAAGGGTGCTTTTGAGGTGCCTGTGGAGTGCATGGCAATCACGCATATAATGCATGGCATCTCTTATTCAACAGCACATATGAAGTGAAATAATTTTACAAATTTTTTACGTAAAAATAAAACACAAAAAAATGAAATAAAATATTGAAAAAAATGAAAAATAAAACTTTTTTCATTTAAATCGCTATTCAATTGCAGAGAGAATTTCATTGAAATTTTTTTTATTGTATTAATGACTAAAAAATACTATAAATTCATTTTAATTATGACACTTAAAGCACCTAAAATATGACGTTCCTCATTGTGTGAGCGCATCCCAATCTTCGGACAATGGGTTGGTAACAAAGATCTGATTTTCAATAGGTTTAGAGGAAAGGGTGTGTAAAACAATAGCCGTATGGAAACAGTAGTCTCTATGCAATTGTGTGAAACGTCTCGTGCAATAGGACTGGTATGAAGCAGTTGAACTGAGAAAAAAGACAACGAAAAGACAATTTAGTTATGATTTCGACGAAAAAAATTTTTATATACCATTTGTTATCACAAAAATTATATGTTTTTTCAAATAAAAATAAAAATATTTTTTTTTCTCACTTATAATAATATGGTTTTTATAGCAGTCTATTAAACGTGTTTATGATCTCAGAGAACATCTATCTGTCAATTAAGAGGTCTCTATTCAAGGCTATAAATGGCTATCAACAATAGGGTATTACGTATTGGAATATTCAGTATATAACGAGAGGTCTTCCCTAATATGAGTTCCTAAAGAATGTCTATAAAAAACATGTGCTTTGATTTCAAATAGAGTTTTTGTACTTCGAAAAAATTCTACAATATTTTTCACGTGTTTTTTAAGCAGAGTGTAAAGCACAGAGTAATGAACCAAGAGCAATTGATAAAGAAGGCCTCCAAATATGACCGTGCTAATTTATTTAGCCGAGTCTATAGCACGTGAGTTGCGTTAGGATTAGTATTTCATGTATTGTTTTGCATAACATTTCCTATCGATTCCTATGCTATTCGACACCAAAGTTGGGTTTACTCGACATTCATCAAAGGACTCAAACGTGAGTTCACTGTCAATGATGTCTATAAGTGTTCCAAAAGTGATGAGTCGGATCAGGTGGTGCTCAGACTCGAGAGGTTAGTGTGGAATAAATTTGTAATATTTATTGTTTTGTAAAAAATTTATTCTTATGATTATTACACAGTAATTGGAATAAAGAGCGCACAAAAAAGTCACCAAGCTTATTTACAGCGATTGTCAAGACATTTATACTTCAATTGATTCCCGCGTTTTGTCTCATATTATTTGTGGTAAATTTGTTACACATTTTCTATAGTTATTAACATTACATATAAATAGTATTTTTTGTATCTCTTGTCGATTATACACACTCTTCCCTTCAGGTGCTTTTGACTAATAATTTCAATACATAGGAGGTATTCGTACAAAACGTACGGCCCCTAATGTTGGCCTATTTAATCAAATACTTCAATAAACCCGAAGAACACGACTTTCAAACTGCATGTCTCTGTGCTGCGGGTGTTGTCGTCTGTGCGCTACTATACGTGATAGCATGGCATCCGTCGGCTACGATGAGCGGTCACGTGTGCAACAAGATCAAAGTGTCCCTGAGCACACTTATCTATAAGAAGGTAATGTCAAATAAGGGTTTATTTGATAAAAAATTAATATTTTTTTTCGCTTCTTATGAATGAATATTTTATAGTCACTGAAACTGAACTCTTCGGCACTCAAGAAGACAACGATCGGACAAATACTTAATCTCATATCCAATGACATCTCAAGACTCGACAATGTATGCCATAGTTATATACCCTTAAAAATAAGGGTTTATTTTTAATACAATTTAAGTTTAAAAATTATAACAAAATATTTTATGAAGAATTTTAAATAAAATGATATTCTTCTCAAATAGTGGGCGTATTTTTGCCACTACGTAGTGGTGGCGCCCTTACAGGTGTCCATAGGAATGTACATCTGTTGGCAATACATTGGATGGCATTGTCTCATAGGAATCGCTATTCTATTGATGTTTATTCCACTCAATAGTCTTATGGGACGAAT